>SFCI01001109.1:0-11299 GCA_004681135.1 Hericium alpestre | reverse complement strand
TCATACTAGAGAATTGACAGAGATATAGCCAGATTACTGATTCAGACCCCTAGAAGGTAAAAATAAAATCAATCTAGGCAACATACAACAGTTAACAGACTTTCAAAGGCCACACTTATGTACTTCATTAATGCAAACACAATTTTTGAGAAGTCACATGTGACAACGAGCCCAGTCAGGCTTGCTGTTGCACGTGACCATTATTTTGTCATTAGTTCAACTCTTGCTGGCAACAAAGTTTAAAAATAAGAGACAAGTGTAAAACAATATAATTTGAAGATGGAGATCTTTGCAACATTACAATACTAGTATATTCAATTCTCTGTTATCTTTTCAATTCTGTAAGAATAACACTACAAAGTTATAACAATTAAAAAGGAATCGTATTACCATGCAAAGCATTGGCCCTCTTCCCCCAAGTCACAAAAGATCACAAGATTTATGCATAATAAGACTCAAGTTTTATTGACTTATATAATATACAAAACTATATTAAAACTGTACCAATCATAACAAAAGAAAGGTTACTATAACAACTTACAAACATTACAAAAAGCAAAATCTGATAGATAACAAAGATAAGTAAGTTTGTACTACTATAAATATGGACTTACCCAAAACATTAAAAAGCAAAAATGTAGTAGCCCATGCTAAGAGAATACAGAAGACATTAGCATAAGAAAATAAGAAAGTCATAGAGATGACTACCTTAAAGATGATGAGCCACAAGCACCGAGTGATAAGCAGCAAGCGACAAGCGATAAGCAAGGAGCGAGAGCCAACGAGCAACGAGCAACGAAGAACGAATGACAAGTGACAAAGAATGAATGACAAGCAACAAAGAACGAATGACGAGTGATGAAGAACGAATGATGAGCGATGAAGAACAAGTGACGAAGGAGCAACGAAGAATGAGTGACGAAGGAGCGATGAAGGACGAGCAACGAGCAACGAGCAACGAGCAACAAGGGACAAGGGACAAGTGACAAGTGACAAGTGACGATGGCAGCAAGAGGGGTGACATCATGCATTGATCGTGATGATGGGTGGTAGTGGTTAAAGAGAGAGGGAAGATGCACATCGTGCATGCATATAAGAGCCCGGGTCTGCCTGGCGGAGCCACAAATCATAGCTGCCGGGCGCTGCCGAGCATCGTGTCAGAGGCTGATTTGGCAGACGTAATTATATGGACTCTGCTACCTAGTAGTATACGATACAGTAATTAGCTATATACCTCATTTGTTCTGTTCAAATTACCTATTCGTACCTTCTCTCATTTTCTCAGATTAAAATGGATTTTATTCGAATTGTTGCGGCTCGAGAATCAGTCTCGCGCGTTCGGTGGCTGAAATACTCGCACGTCGACTTCAACTCGTGCCTTCGACTCACTCGTATTCCCTCCTCTGCATCTCCTTCGTCTTCCTGCCTCTTCCCTTCGTTTCTCGTCAATTAGGAGGGCTGGATGGGCTCCAATGGATAGAAGGGCTGTAAGGTAAGTAAATACCATCTTTCTCGTCATAATTTGTACTAACGAAGAGAGTGTTGCTCGTTTTCGAGCGACACTCTCGTTCTTTTCCCTTCATTTGTTCATCCTGGTCCCCATCCCTCCCGCACTCTCTTTCCCGCCACCACCGCCACCTCTATGCCGCCGCCGTCAGTCTCCACACCGACGCCATCCCACCTGCCCCCGGATCACCGTCACCTCACGCCCGCGCCTCCCCCGTTGCACGCTCCGACACCCACGCCTGGCCGTGTGCACGTTTGCAAACAGGCTCAGCCGCACACGCGGGGCCACATGTGCCCCGTCGATGCCCGTGTCCATCGGCACGAGGCCAGACATGGGTCCGCCGGCGCGAGGCCATGCATGCCAGCGCACGTACGGACGCACGCATGTAAGCGCGCATGGCCCTGCAACATCAGCTGGGCTTGCGCTGTGCTGCGTTGAGTGCCAGCGCATGGGCTGCGCAACCCCCGCCTGCACCGCCCGTCATCCCCAACGTGCCTGCANCCAGCCCATCGCCAACGCGCACGCGTCCCGCCGCATCAGCGCCCGCGCCTGCACATCCCGTCGTGTCAACACCCCACCACGCCGCCGTTCCGCACCGGCGCCGGCGCGCATCCCATCGCGTCAACGCCTCGCCACGCAGACGTGTCGGTGCCAAACGCCCGCGCCCACATGCCCATGCGTGGCCACGCTGTTCCATGCCCACGCGCCCGGACCGTGCTGTTCCACACCAACGTCCGCACATGCCATCAGGGCAGCGCCCCACCAGGCCAACGTACCCGCGCCAACACCCGCACCGTTCCGTGCCAACGCCTGTGCGTCCATCGCATCAGCGTCCCGTCACGCTGATGTGTCGGTGCCAATGCCCACATCCGTGCACTCTGCGCCCACGCGCCGCCGCGACAAGATGCCTTCATCACGCATAGCGCCGTTGAGCGTGTCTCGTCGCTGCACCCTTCAGTAGTGCGAAGTACTGTACATTTAATAGCATTGTAAATAAATAGACATCAGAGCTGTATGGTTATAAGTCCTAGGTCCCCAATATACAATGATTTGACTTAATTTTCTGAGCTCTACCCAAGCTCACATAGATATCACAGTGGCCATAGTAAGCATGTAAACTTATGTTAGCTACACAGCACCCATAGCTACCTGTCATGAATATATAGCACTATATAGCATGCACCTACAGCTATGGAAGACTATCATAGTGTGCATAGCTCTATACAACCAAGCATTGTGACTCTATAGAGCTATGGATGCTATTATACTACTACCATAGAACATGTAATTTGATACTGTAGCTATGTAGGAAACAGTTTTTTCAGATGTAGTGGGGGTCCATCTTCCGGACAAGTCTAGGAATGGTGGTGTAGGAGAGAATGGTGGGAAGTCAGCCATTAAGCATACTGATGGGACATGAGAAGGGAGACGTACCTAGCTCATAGTAGCATTTAGCTACTTTATATGATGAAGGGCTGCTCGACGCAATGTTCAACCATGGGCAGTACAAGCTAGCATGACTGTAATCCAGTGGATGTGCCTATCTTGTGGTCTGCAAGCGATGGATGATGAGAACAAGAGCCTGGTCCAGCGGTCCCAGTTCAATCTAAGCACAAAACCTTCAAGACACCTATATCTTTCTTCTTCCTGCAAGGAAAAGGTCAGCGCCAGAGCATAAGTCTTCCGATAAATAATAAACATGGTCAGTTGAACTTTCATTCCGACATGCAAGCAGCACGGCAATGAGTTACAAATATCCATGACAGAGTCCTGCTCGTCGTGATCGGCCAACTTCTACCACATAGTGTTTTCTGGTACCTTCTTCATGGATCAGCATTCTTTTTTTCTATAACCATATAGAAGACATAACTGTGACCAAATAGCCTGCTAAGTCGAAGAGAGTTGATGAGAGCCAAAAACGAGCATCGACGTCAAAGCTAGATGGCAGTGGATGGCCCGCTAGGGCCCGCAGACTAAATTCTCATGGCATGCTGATGGCAGTCCATTTATAGGTGTGGACAGCCAGGAGAAACATTCGAATATATTTATTTGAATAAAATATTCGAATTTCCTCCGTGCGAAGCATGGCAGCACCAGTCACATCTTGGTCTCATTGCATCAGTGTAAGATAGGGCTCACTCATCACCCACCCCATCACATGACTGTGATGGTCACTGTGACCTCCAAGTGACTTGGGCAAGTGGAACATGGTCGAAGAGATTTTGTACACTAAGAGTGAACCAATTCGACTATGATAAATGGTGCACGATGCGAGGCTTGTGGATTTCTGGTATCAGGAGGTATTGATGCACCATGGGAGCTTGTCTTATCGAGCCCTTTGAAGTACTGGTTCATGAAATCAGAGTGGAATTTGAAAGTCCAAAGCATAAATCAAGCTCTCTTTGATTATCTTTTGCGTGCCTCACAGTAACAGTATCACAAATAAAAACATAGCCCACACAAATTTTTCGAAGGATAATTTGTCTCGCAGTACCTGAAGAGAGCACAAAGCTCTACGAGGAGTGCAGATGAGACAAGCACGATGCGTCGCAGAGAATTGGCATCTCGGCCATCTCGGTCGAGCACCATTTTTGCATCTCCTCCTTCAATACTTCGAAATTAAAAAAATTGGGCTCTGACAAACTTTGAGAAAAGTGAGAACACACAACTTGTCAGAAGCCGATTCTCGATAGGTTGAGTATTGAAAGAGGAGATACAAAAGTAACGCTCTCCTCTGCCAAATGAGCCAAGCGTGATGCTTAGATCCTCATGTGATGGGGTGGGTGATGAGTGAGCCCTATCTTACATTGGTGCATCAAGTTTCATGCAGTCAAAGAACATGAGAAAGACTGTCCATAGGTTGCTTGAGGTGCAGAGAGCACCACGCTTTGCACGGCAGTATAATTAATGTAATACAGCAAGCTTTCGTTACAAATGCTTCATACATGTACACTGGCTGCCTAGTATCTGTGAAGCTATAACATGAGGAGATGGTCTGATACATCCTGAAGTCAACTCATTCCCGAAGATTAATTATTTTTTTCGGGCCCCTTCGGGGCCAATTTCAATGCATGTACCATGTGTACTTAGTACTCCCAACATTTTGTGCNGCATTCTCAGCCAAAGCATGGCCTAGTCTCCAATTTCAAGGTAGGCATGGACATTCCATACAGCAATATGTACTCAAGCCTCATTTCTTGAAATATCTCGGGCCAGTCGAGATGCACCCCTTCGACGCACTCGTACATCTTCTCGTATTGTTCTCGTACGAAGTCCAGCAATTAAATCGTGGGAACATTTTAGGACTCCGCTAAGTCTTCGCCTCCGAAGGCAAACTTTCGTCTTGCCGTTTGTTGCTGAGATAGCTGCGTATCACACGATATTGAGCAAATATAAAATATTGTCTGTTCAGAGAATTTTTGAACTTAGTTGGACTGAAATGATTGACATCTGAGCGAGATATCATCGACTGTACAAGAGTCTCGCGAGGTGCCGCCGAGTTTCGAACTCCGTTAGGTTTCGAACTCAGCTAGGTCCTAGGTCGCCCACACCCACTATCGACTGCCGGGAGCGGCAGTCCGTTTATGGGAGCCGAGGTAGAGGTTCGGAGGATGCCGAGGCTTAGTCAGCATGTCCATAGCTAGTCTCACCTCATGTAGAGTAGTCGTCGTCTTGCTATCACCTTGGGCTTAGCTCTCGCCCTTAGGCCACTCCACCGGCAAAAGAAGCAATACCTACAAGCAGCGGCGGACTCGACGGTCCGGCTGACGCGCGCCCGAGACGGAGCGCGCTATCACAGCGCGTTCTGCTTCCATGTATCCTTGCTCTCGACTATATCCCCGAATCCTTCCCATCTTCGCGTTGGCGGCTCATCAGATTCAGTGTGATGGGCATTCATTTCGTATGTTGAAAACTTCATTCAAAAATCCCTGCGTTCCGTTGGAGAATCTGGACGGATGACCAGTCTTTCTATCAATGTCTACGCAGAATGGTCACCAGTCTGATATGGAGAATCCTGATACATAACGTCAGTGTCGCCAGCTTCTCATCTCGCGGTCTTTCTGACTCAAAGACACAGCGTGTCTAGTGATATGAAATTCTCGAAATACATGATTCAACTGCTACAAATAACTGAAACGCATCATATGCGGGACTTCCATGCTTAAGCTGGGAGCTCTTCCGAGAGTCCAGTGTCGGAAATGAGAATTGTGCATAACGGGCGCCATGTTACTGCCAAATGCATCCGTTTGAGGCGAAGGCTTCCATGCATCCTTGACATCCTGGACCGAGAATCTCTCCCAGCGCCCGCCTTCAAGTAGCCATCGTTCCCATGGCCAGCGTCAGCGTTCCCCATCCTCCTCCTCTCCTTCACTCGCCGTTCGACAGTATTGACCAGCTATGTCGAGCACAAGCTCTATCCCCAGGCCGTCCAAGTTCTTGAATCGGACCTCAGTACGTCATGAGTATTGTCAAGTGATAGTTGATTGAATAGTCATCGCATGGAAGACCATAGGTGTTCCCAAGCCCACGACGTACGAGACCACTCCCGAACAGAATCAGTCGGAGGCCGCTAGGGTCTTGAAGGACTTCCGAGAGCAGGTGTGTCACCCGGAGATTAGTTCGTGTGATCCGTCTGCTGTAACTAGGTCATCATAGATCAAGAAGGGTCACGACGTATATATCGAGCCCACGATCTTGGTGAGTGCCTTCATCAGTGATTCGCTGTGTTGATCATGAATGTAATGTATCATGTACATAGTCTGCCGTCATTGACGCAGCGAAACATCTCAATGATCTCGACGACCGCAAGATGCTGGTGTGTCCTTCTATTGTAGTATGTATCACTCCCAAGTGAATGACATCATTCCTTCTTCAGCTCGAACATGCCGTCGCGTTCATGTCGCACTGCCCGCCCGGTCCGGTGCTCTCAAAGATGGAAAAAGGCGTCATCGAAATCTGTATGTGCCCCTCCTGTCCTTTTAAATACACGATCTGCTTTATCTGACCTGCATGCAACAGTATACAATGATCTGTCGCATCCGCCTGCGACATATCTCGGCCAGAAGTACTCGTACCGTACTGTCGATGGCTCGTACAACAACATTTGCGACCCAGACATGGGCAAGGCCGGCATGCCTTACGCGCGCAGCGTGCAAGGGACGCACCCACTCCCGCAGAACATGCTTCCGGACTCCGGCATCGTGTTCGATACACTGCTGAAGCGCGACGAGGTATGTTTGGTACGCATATACGCGAGTCTTTTGTTGAAATTAGGCGGCGTAGTTCGTGAAACACCCCGCGGGTCTGTCGAGCTTGATGTTCTCGTTCGCCGCGCTGGTCATTCACACGTGAGTTGTGTTAGATATGTACTCAAAACGCGTCTGAGATCTTGCCAAAGCGTCTTCCGCACGTCACATAAGGACGTCAGCATCAACGACACCTCGTCCTACGTCGATCTTGCACCGCTCTATGGCCACAACGAAGCCAAGCTGAACAAGATCCGCGTGCGCGACGGGCGCGGACTTCTCTTCCCCGACTCGTTCGCAGAGGACAGACTGCTTCTCCTGCCTCCGGCAGTCTGCGTGCTGCTCGTCTGCTTCAGCCGGAACCATAACGTACAGTTCTCATCTTACATTGCATTTTCAACTGTCTCATCACGCCGCACAGTACATCGCGCGCAAGCTGCTCGAGATCAACGAGCGCGGGACGTATGTCGACCCAGATAGCCTCCCGACCACAGACGCGGACCGCCTCGCGAAACTCGCGGCGCAGGACGAGGACATCTTCCAGACCGCGCGCTTGTGCAACTGCGCGTGGTTCGGCGCGGCCGTTTTTGCGGACTACTTCGGGAGCATCTTGGGCCTGCCGCGAAGCGGGAGCTCGTGGAGCTTGAGTCCGTTTGGAGTGCGTGTCCTTAGTGTTGTTTGTGGTGGAAGTGGGCTGATGCGCCATTTGGGGTGTAGGAAATGCGGCAGGAGGATCATAAGCTGTTTGAGCGTGGGCAGGGGAATGTGTGCAGTGTCGAGGTGAGCCACGTCCCCTGCCATGCCCTCTTGCCGATCTGGTATTTACTGATGAACCCAGTTCAACTGCCTATATCGCTGGCACGCGACTACTTCGCAAGCAGACGAACAATGGGTCCAACAACTCATGGACTCCAAGTTTCCCAACACGCCCGTCGAGAAGGTACGGGCAACCTCATCTTCAATCACTCGGACACGATTTGCTGACACTGAACTCTGGATGCAGCTCACAGTACAGGATCTCATGTTGGCGGCGAAGATGGCCCAGGCAGAGGAGCCCGACGTACCGCATTGGACATTCGGCGGGTACGTCTGGTTTTCATTACAGAAATGGGCGCATATAGATGCTAAGTATGTGATACAGCCTACAGCGCCAAGGGCCGGACAGCACATTCAGCGACGCGGACCTTGCGGATGTTCTTAAGAATGCGTATGTTTCATTTGCACTTTAGTTCTGAGAGCGATGCGTGTTTACGTGCGGTGCAGGACGGAGCACCCCGCGTCTGCGTTCAAGGCGCGAGGGACGCCGCATATCATGCGGTTGCATGAGATTATGGGCATCGAATCCAACAGAAAGTGGGGCGTGTGCTCGCTGAATGAGTTCAGGAAGGTATGTGCATGCAATCTTTCCTTCTCCGAACCCCTGACTGATCCCGAAATTCCGTAGTTCCTTGGCTTGAAGCGTAAGTCCATCGTGTGCCTGTTTCGGATAGAGTAAATGATATCGAATGAACTGCAGCGCACACGAACTTCAAGGAGTGGAACCCGAATGCCGAGATCGCGGAGGCGGCGGAACGGTTGTACGGTCACATTGATAACCTGGAGCTCTACGTCGGGCTTCAAGCCGAGGAAGCGAAGCCGCTCGTGGACGGGGCTGGCTTGTGTCCTGGTACGTCTTTTCAACCCAAGCTGCTGAACCTCTGCTGAACCGCCGGCAGGCTACACAATCTCGCGTGCTATTCTTTCGGACGCGATCGCACTCACGCGCGGCGACCGCTTTTTCACTGCCGACTTCACGCCCGCGAACATGACCGCCTGGGGCTTCGCGGACTGCCAGCGCGACGTCAGCGGGCCCGGCAACGGCAGCATACTCGGGCGGCTGCTGCTCCGCACGCTGCCCGGCGAGTTCGGCGAGCGCAGCGTGTACACATGTTCCCGCTGCAGACACCTGAGTCGATGGAAGGCTTCTTGGGCAAGCTGGGCCAGGAGGATTTGTATGAGTTCAAGAGGCCAGGCGACCCGGGACCTGTGCCGGTGGTGAAGGCGTATGGAGACGTGGAAAAAGTGCTCAAGAGCCCGGAGTTCAAGGCGCCGTATGGGGAAAAGGCGAAGGGCGTCGTGGACGGCAACGGGTGTGTGTTCTTGAATACTGACGGACCTAGAGGCGGCGAAATAGGCGGCGAAAGGCTGATGAGACGAATTGCAGATTTTTTATCGCTTGCGAGGACGCGGAGCGTGCGGGACGGGATCAGCGCGAGGTGCTCCGTGCGCTGCTGCCCGCGGACGACTCTGCGGACAAGATCGGCGCATACTTCTACGAGAAGACGCGCGAGCTTATCGCTGAGAAGTCGTTCACGCTCTCTGACAGGGGCAAGCGCCACGTTGACATCGCGCGCGATGTGCTGCGGTATTTGCCGCTGCATTGGGTTGCAACCGAACTGGTGAGTGGTACTTATCAATTGTATATGGTCGAGTGACTTATTTCGCGTTGTAGGCGGGACTCCAATTCAAGAAAGATAAGGATTCATATTTCGGGGCATTTACGGAGTCGGAGCTTTACAATATGTTGACGGACTGCTACACGTGAGTCCTCTCTCTGCGGCCAAACTATGATTATGCGGATGCTGACTGATCCATGTTCGCAAGGTATTTCTTCCTTGACGTCGATGCCTCCAAGAAGATGAACATGCAGGATCGCGTCAAGTCGCACGTTTCTGAGCTCAAGCGACACATCAAGACCACGCTTATCACGAATGCTGGAGGCAGGGTGCGCACCAGTCTCGATTCCCAGGTATATATGCTGCCCGACTGACATGGCATATGCCATCAGATGTCCCTCGCGGCCATCGTGGGCTCCCTCCATCAACTCTTCGCCACCCAAAAGAAGAAGCCATACCGCGCGCCGCTCGTCGAGAGCCTCTTCGAGCGCGGTGGCACTGCAGATGATGTCACGAACAACGTGCTGGCACTGCTGATCGGTGCCACTGTCGAATTGTCCCAGTGTCTTATGAACGTTGTGAACTTCTACATTGATAAACCGGAGTTGGGCTTGGGAGATAAAGCGAACGAGAGCAAATTGGCGGGATACGTGTATGAGGCCTTGCGTGTGTTTATTCCTTTCCCCGTCATGTTGTCATTTACTGACGGGATGATGTGTTGTTGGCAGGGCTTGACCCTCCTTTCCGCGGTGTCTACCGTCAGTTCTCGTGTAGATGTTAAAATGTCCGGAATACTGAGATGTCTTTACTAGGCGAGGCTGTTACCGATCAGACAGTTGCCACTACAACTGTCAAGAAAGGCCAGCGCATCTTTGCCGATCTTGCCGATGCAAGTCTCGATGTATGTTCTTTTTTCTTCAGAGCGACTTCCCCTGACCTGCTCTGGATTTAGGCTGATGTGTTCCCGGACGCGCAAACGGTCTCGCTCACGCGTACGCCAGAGGGCAAGTACCTTGCTGGTGATGGTGTTGCAAAGTACGACAATATAATTGCCTGCCATCGTCAAAGATCTCATCATATTGCGTGCCTCACAGATGCCTAGGTAATGAACTTGCCACAAAGGTCAGACTAATTTATCTTTCACATGCAAGATAGTTCTCACTCCTCCCCGCACAGATTATCACCCGGACGATCTTCGCCGTTTTCGAGTACAAGAACATCGGCCGTGGGCCCGGCAAATCCGGACAGCTGAAGCGGTACAAGACGACCGCAGAGAACACGATCCGCTACGAGTACCTCGGGCTGTCGGATTTCCTCCCGACCGCGTGGCCGACGACGATGGCGCTGCAGGTGCGTTTTGTCGTTTCTGGAGTGATGAGCATTCTGCTGATGGTCTGATGTAGTATGAAGTGCCGGTGCCGATTGCTAATGGGGCTTGATGAGAATTGCCCTGTATCTCAGCTTTTGACGTGGTGTTGCGGCTTCGGTTCGTCGATCTTGTATGATACTTATTTCTGTAAATGCTACCAGTGGATTATGTCAAGACCAACCCACGCAAAGCGATGAAACCAGGTCAATCCTGTTTGCGGTCGACAGACGGTGCAATCCGGTTTATCGTGGCATGCAATGTTGCTGCACATAGCCATTTAAATATCGGGTGGCCCCAACTCTTTCTCTCTACACCTCTCCTGCCCCCGATCTCTGCAAAGCCAGCCAATGCATAATCAGTAACATCTTCCACAACATCCGGAAATGCTGCAAGTTTCCTTCACTTAGCTAGCCTTTTCGGTTACCTTCATCTTCCAGCTTTCAGGCGGTCACTTCAAAAAAAGTAAGAGACTTCGAGAAACGGAATTGGGGGTATGTTGATCACATGTCCGTTCTTGAGCGCGTTGGTCTTGCGTCCGCTACTGCATTACCTCCCTGAAGAACTGGGGATCAGTCATCAACATACGTTCTCGTTGTACAGTAAGCATACAATCGCAGAGGTTATTCTTATCGACGTCACTTTGTCATCAAATACGGGGTCTCGTTGTACAGTAAGCAATTTAGTCGCAGAGGATATTCCCATCGACGTGATCAGCGACTCTTGACATTAACGCACGAGCCAT
>SFCI01001108.1:0-11304 GCA_004681135.1 Hericium alpestre | reverse complement strand
GTGAATTGCCCTAGGTTTGATTCCCGGTCTTTACATAGTTTTGCTAGACTACGCAGCCCAGGACCTTTCATTACGGTTTAATCTGTACTACGGTGGGAGATCCTGTTACGGTTTGAACCGTAATGTGGCTGATCCTTAAGCTGACAGATTAATTCTGTCAGGCCTTACTACAGCTTCAGAATAATTCTGTCTAACTGAATATCTACCTTCGTTCCTCGCGACGACTTACTTGATGACATCTACGATGCACCGGACCCTGACGGAGACGATGCTCTGCCACTTGCATTCTCTGAAGACCCCCTTATCCGCAATATCTACATCACTGCCTTTATTCAGTCCACCTTCCACCATTCGACTCATGAGTCAATCAAGCTCTACCTCGATTCTTCACACGATGGGCTCGTATCTATGCAGCTTCGCACTGGGATCGAGATTACTGGTCTCGCGACTATGGCACGTACTTTGGCAACTGTCGAATCACGCCTAGGGATCGAATCCAATAAATACATCAGGTATTATTTTCTTTGCGACACTTGCTGGTTTCGACATCATCCTGCTGAGCTTTATGAACTACGTCGACCACTCTGTTCTCAGCCGGGATGTACGGGTCGGCTTTACACAGAGAAGCCCAGGCGAATGGACAATGGCAAGCTGAAGCGAGTCCCTACCAAGGTATTCCCCTACGCGCCGCTCAAGCCAGCGATCCAGCGCTTCCTTCTTCGCCCAGGTAAGTACGAAGAATTTCAGCACTGGAGGCAGCCCGGAGATGAGCCTGGCCCTGTCCCTCCCATCCTTGCCACCGGTCGAGAGGCTTTCTTGGATCCAAGTCAGCGACTGTATGACATCTACGATGGCTGGGGCTGGCGTGCTATTCAAGCGGGATTGGAGCGACGTCAGGGTGGGCAATGGGAAGTTGAAGACGTGGATGTACACGAGTTGAATCAGCGGTTTGTTGCGTTGCCATGTGGCCTGGTGTTCACGTTCAATATTGATTGGTGCGTGGTATTGCTACCTTGCGATTCTTACTGATAATTGGGTTCCAGGTTCGGATCAACCAAGTGCACAAAACATTCAACTGGTGCCATATATCTCACGATCTGCAACAATCCCTGCACCAAACGTTTTCTGCTTCAAGAAACAATTCTAGTGGCTACAATCCCTGGCCCGACAGAACCTTCACTCGAGCAGCTAAACTATATCCTGGAGCCGTTTGTTGAGGACGTACTTCGACTATATCAAGGTACACGTTATAGCATTGAGATATAGTGAATTATGTCTAACTCGTTGCAAGCAGGTGTTGAATTTTGGGTTCACGGACGAGACGAGCACGAACTATGCCATGGCACCCTCTATTTGAATACATCCGACCTTCCCGCAAGTCGCAAATCATCTGGCTTACGTGGATACACCTCAAAGATATTTATGTGCTCAACATGTAAGCAAACTCTCTCGTCGCTTACCAGTCCTGAATGCTACGATCCCGAGCGTGAGTTTGTCCCTATTCTGAGAATGGAATGATCCTCATCTACCATACAGATATTAGATTGCAAAATGACTGGCGATACCTTAAATATGCATTCCGAGCTCACGAGGGAGATGCTGTCGAGCGTGAGGTGATAGCGGAGCAACGTGGTGTACGCTGGTCTCCATTTGATCGTCTGCCTGGATGGATGCCAGCGCGAGACTCACTGAACGACTTCATGCATGCCTTTTTTCTGTGTAAGTGGTTTCTCGTGTCAAGCTCTGCTCGCAAATATGAATAATTTTATTCTAGGCCAGGTCAAGCATGTTGTTCATGGCATTATCCTCGGCGGAGGCTTGCTATCAAAGTGCAGTCGTCAAGACAAGCCCATCGAGGGCTTTGAAGCTCTGCTCGATAATATTTGGTGGCCATCATCTGTGGGCCGTATACCAAGCAACGTGCATACTTCCATTATCACTCTATTACCGTAAAACGTTGCTTACTGTTCTAATAGGTTGTCAGTTCAGGCGGATGCTCTTTAAAGGCTGATCAATGGAGGACCCTCATCGCAGTTCTACCGCTCTTGTTATACCATGCATGGCAAGTTGACGGCGAGATCCCTGATGCTGATGCCCCAAAGCCTAAGTCAACTACCAAAGCCGGTGCCGTGCTCGCTCGAACACAAGGCCTTGTTCATTCGAGGCAGCAAGAGGAACTCGGACATGACCAGGACGCCGATGCTAATGACTTTGAACTCCTCAACAACACAGAGATGAGTCAGAACTATCGATAGCACTATGACTGCGTACTCGAAATGTGCATGGCAATTCGCATCTGGGGCTCACAGTCAATAAGCCCGGATGAAGCTCGACGTGCGCAGGATGCCCATGCATGAGCATGCCAACAATGGGCATCTATGGGCTGCCACCTAACGCCATACTTCCATCTAGCCATGCATACTGAGGACAGCATCCTTCGCACTGGTCCAACCTACACGACATGGCTATATGGACCTGAGAGGAACAACGGCCTACTCGGGAGGATTAACAACAATGGCCACTCGGGCGGCGAGCTTGAGGCAACTATGATGCGAAGCTGGATCAAGTTAACATTGATCCATGAGCTAGTAAGTCTTTCTAATAATTATCTCTTTTAGCGTACTCACTCGCTATCTTGTTGACAGATCCTTCAACTCGAATCCCTTCCAGAACAAGATTATGTCGATGTCGCATCAATTGAGCGCCTTAAGAATTACATCAAAGGCGACAAAAAGCGCCGCGGGACTTTACTCAATCTTATTGCCTGCCTGAATGCACAGGATGGTACAGGTGAGTAACTAAGCAGTTCACAACAGTCATACTACATAGCTCATTGCACAAATGTATAACCCACGCTAACCTACAGAACACGTTGAATTCCCCAAGCAGTTCAAGCGCATCAACTTGCACAAAATCAATATGTACCATCTCGTATTTGACTTCGTGAAGGAGTCATGGCCCTTCCTGAATATCGCGCTTGCATCGGATACCGCAAATGTCGACCCCACTTCAACGACAGAGGTCTTCGTTGGACATCAAATTTGATCGTATGCCTATGTTGTGGTCTTTGGAGCACGCTATGGTGTGGCAACTGTTAGCCGTGGCATGGGCTACATGTACAGTTTCATTGATGGCCGACAGCCTGTTCGCATCAAATACATCTTCAAAATTTCGCATCAGCGTCGATTGCCTAACGAACCACCTTTTGAACTCTCTTGCGCTGTCGTCGAGCGCTTTGTTCATGATGCAGCAATTCCCGAGATGCCGTGGGCCTTACGGTCAGTATCTTCTACAGTACTGTCTACGTCTCTAATGCTCACTTCGGGCTCTTAGTGGAACTGATCTTGGTATCTCGTCGTGGCAATATAATGCCTTCCAAGACCCCGAAGTGGTGGATCTCGGACGCTTCTCTGGCCATTTTGCGCTCTCGGTGATTCGACTTCATACCCAACAACGCGTATGGGTATGCATCTCATTGGATCATGTATGTCTCATCCTTTATTTCTTCTGGCTTTCTGTGATTGTTGGGTATCTATCAGACGAAGCAAAAGCCAGATATCACAGATGGAGAGCACTGACTTAGCATAAAATCGGTTTGATAGTACATGGTAAGTGTACGCATTGATTTGATACTACAATAACTAATACTCAGAGCTCGCATTACTGCTACTTCAGACTCATTGTAGTTACAGGAATACGACTCAAAAACAGAAACTGACCATTACAGAAGAGAAGAAGTATTGTCCGAATGCTCAGGCAGGAGTCCACATTGAAGTGCGCATGCTCGTGCGCAAGACACAAGAAAGATGAATAGCTAAACCTCATTCTGGAGCAGCTGGGGATCAAGCACCCCCGTGAGGGCATCATCACCTCGACCCTCTTGCTCCTCCTCATCATCGGCTTCTGCACCAGGATCGGGGTCATCAGGGAGAGTAACAGACAGCGCCGACATGAATATGTTCTTGTCGTACTCGGAATGGTGAATGAGCCATTCTCTGTCGACGACACAGCATGGGATCTTCACCTCACTGCTCTTGCGAGTCGGCAGCGGTGTGTTTTCCCATGTGACGCCATGCTTGCGTGCATGTGGACGCTTCACGGTGTTGCCCTGGAAGAGTTCTTTATCCACCATTGCATATGCTTTGTCAATCTGTCAACGTTATGCTCAGCTCATCATCTGGAAAAACCGAAGTTGCTACCATTGGCTACAGTAGCAATCTGTAGTCTACGGTAGCTACCTGTAGATCCTATAGTACCTGTAGTACTCATAGGAACCCCCCCTTCTACGGTGGCTTCTGTAGTGACCTGTAGTGAGGATCTTTCTACTGTAGTAACCAAACTTGCTATAGTAGTTCTACAAACTTAAGCATAGACTACTAATGTTAGNAGTTTATTTCACACAATTTTAATAAATCAGANCATTCAATATNTTCATTNTTGTATTAACTACAAAAAAACTAAGTACTCTAATCTATACTATTTCAACCCATCTATGTATATAAGAGGAACATGCAGGGATGCAGGGTGCAGGCATGTGGATGTGCAGGTGACCATGTGAGTAGACAGACATGTGCATCTGAAAAATGTGAAATCTACATAGCTACCAGCCAATGCTATGCTTGCTTTTATAGTGCTATGGCTGCTATGTAGTTGGATCACACAGCTATACAGAACTATGAGAGCTATCATAGCTACCATAGCCCTGGATGATAACTATGTAGTATTACATAGCAATAACACACTACTATGTCTGCTATATAACCTATGTGGGTTTAGTCTTCCTCTATGTATGCTATAGATGCTATGTTCAATATACAGCTTCATAAGGCTGCTATGGAATCTCAGGCTGCTATACAATCTATGGTTCATATAGAGTCATTGTATTACAAAAATAAGGTATTACATGAGATCTAAGTACTACAATGTATAGTATACAAAGTAGCTAGCATGCATCTGATCATTGCGCGCATGACATGCATGAGTGCCAGACATGTTACACGTGTCCGCCTTGTACGTGCTAGCACAGGGCATGAGTCATGGGAGAGACAGCACACAGGATGCATGACATGAGAAAGGCGGCATGACAACAGTGACATTGCAGGGGCGAGGGCATGCTATTGCCATGGCGTGGAGATCGTGCATGGATGGCATGCACGGGTGTGCACGTGCAGTCCGATGCAGGCAAAGGTGTACACAGGTAGGCATGCGCTGACAGGGACAGGTGCAGGGGTGGGGCGCTGTCCATGGATGTGTGGCCATGCATGCAGGATCCGCGGTGGGTGCACATAGTTGGGAGGGGTGAGCGGGTGCGGGGCAGTTGGGAGCGTGTTCTGGCAGGCATACATGTGCTGTTGTGGTAGTGCACAAGGCATGCGGGTCGCATGCAACCTGCTTGGTTCGTGCATGGGCTGCGGCCTTGAGTAGCTCGTTGGATTCGTGCGGGGCAGGGTGGGGCTCTGCACGACGTGCGCGTTGTGGTCCTGGCGCTGCCATGCGGGGATGCAATTGTATGGGTTGCATGCGCAAGAGGCCGATGTTGACAGGGCCGTGCACTGGCACAGGCATGTGCGATCGTGTGCTGGCACTCTCGTGCGGGACCGTGCTCGTGGGCAGATGGGTGTGTGGAGTGTGTGGCTGGTGGCGCAGTATGGGGCCACACGACATGTTGTCGAGTCTTGTTGTCATGGCAACGAGACTCGACGTATGCTTTGCTGGGTGGGCAGGCTCTTGAGGCCGTGCTCATGGATGCTGGGAGTGCTCGTGTGGGGGTGTTGAGAGTGCTCGCACGGGGGTGTTGAGAGTGCCCACACAAGGGTGTTGGTGTTGGGAGTGCACGAGCCAGTAAAAGTCCCTGTGTGTTATCACACTGTTGATGCCATGTGAGGGTAACGTGCGAGGGGTGTCCGAGCACCCGCGGGCTGTGGCAAACAGGCGGCGGATCATGGAGTGACGTGTCGGCGGGGCTGTCAAAGGCATGGGCATGGGTTGTCGAAGGCACGGGGACGAGGAGGGAGACGGGCGCGGGCAGTGCACGAGAGGCAGAGTAGGGTGTCAAATATTGGCGGGGAGTGTTGAAGTGCATGTAAGAACAAGAATCTCGCTCGATAATGAGTGAGACTCTCAAGATTAGTACGAAAAAAGAGAATATAGCTAATTTTTTTTACTCATCTGGGTCCCTCGACCTCCTGCTCGACCTATCCAACCTTCAAGTTAACGAGGGTGATGAGAAAGAATGGGAGAGGAGGGCTGAGAGGGAGGAAGGGGAGTGAGGATAGTGGATTTCGAGACAAAGTCGAATGATGCGTTGAGGCTCCACGCTTCAAGCTCCAGCCACCGGGCGTGTCAGAATGTTTTCGAGCCTAGCAAATCGAATAAATTCACATAAATTCTGAACAAAAAAGGGCCTCTAGTGTTCATCCATTTAACTAGACTGAATAAGATACATGTTCAAGTAAAGTACTGTAAGCTACTGGGCAGCAAAGCATACTTACTGAAATCTAGCATCTAGCCTCTGACGCAGTGCCTGGGCTGGGCTTTGGCAGCCACATTTGGGGCTCCATCGAGCGAACCCGTGCTCACCTATATAACCCTCGCACGATGCGCATTCTCTCTCTCTCTTCAACCACTACATTCCCCCTTCGCTCCGACTTTTCTCGAGACTTCATCTCTCTTTCTTCAACCTTCGGTAAGTCTTTCTTCTTTAGGTTTGCTATCCTGTGCTTATGTCATTCATGTCTTAGGGTCATTCATTTTCGCTTTTTAATGCCTTTGGTATGTTTCAAATATTTTGTTACTGTTGTTTGTTACTAACTAATCATCTATTTTGTAGACTTTATTTTCGCTTTTTTTGTAATCTTTGTAAGTCTAGTATGATTATCTAATATGATTATCTTGTCTATCTTTTAGTAGCAAGTGTTAATATTTTCATTTGTTGTGGCTTGTAGTAGTGTCTTTATTTTGTAGTAGTATAATAGTTTGAATATAATATTGATGATTTAAACAAAGCTTACAATTGTGTGATTATTTTTTTAAATATTGCTATGTAAATGTGATCAGAATATATAGTTTCAATAGGCATTGTTGCTTCAATAGACATGCTAGGTTTACATATTGAATATAGAATATGTAAGTAGCATAAGTCTCATAGCTTTGATAGATACTTATAGCTTTCATAGCTAGGCATATTATGATAGCTGCATAGTCAGCTCTTATAGCTATGATAGCACTCCATAGCATCACCTTTGAGCCTCATAGCACTACATAGCATCACCCTTTGACTATGTGGGCTATACAATAAAGGGCGATACTATGAAGCTAGGAGATCTATGTAGACTTCATAGAGCTATGTATCACTGGCAAATTTTTCAGATGCTCGGTACCATATACATCAGGTCCTCTGGATCACATTCTTGTAGATCCTGCTGGTGTCAGTGTCAATAGAAACAATGATGTGTCTCTGCTGCTGTGCCCGACGTGTAAATCTGCCCTGCTGAGACACAAAGTTCCTCCATTGGCAATTGCCAATCACCTTGTGCTCAGAACAGTTCCCGATGAACTGAAGGAACTGACTGTCATTGAGGAGAGCATGATTGCCCTGTCTCATGCAAAATGCTGTATTGTTCAGTTGAACAAGGACAACCAGGTGGCAGCAGCTCCAAATTCACAATGCGGGTTGAAAGGCCACGTTATCATCTATCCACAGCATGCAGAGATCATTGCTGACATCCTGCTGCCAACAGTTCAAGATACCTTGCATCCTATCTGTTTGCTTTTTGTCAGTTTGACATGCCCAGATCATGATTGGCTTCTGAAGCAGGTGAAGCCCCTCGCTGTATGGCAAGACAAAGTACGTCATGCACTGCTTTGGTTAAAAGCACATAACCCTTTGTACGAACGTATTCAGATTTCTGAATTGCACTTGCAAACACTTCCTGTTGATGGTCCACTGCCAGCACATATTGAATATGTCGAGTCTTCCATTGCCAGTGACACACTGACTTCTGGGTATGACCCCTATGTACCGTTCATATCATGGGAGTTCGAATGTCTCAATGAAGGCACATTTGCCACGAACCCCACACTTTTCCAAAATGTTGTTATCACTGATGTTGACATGCATGCTCCCACTCATGAGCTTCATGCTGCTGCTATGCATCATGTGAAAGAAAAGGAGGGAGCATCCATTTTCTATTCACATGAACGACAGCCTGTGAATGAGTTCTTAGATCCCACACTATTTCCCAAAATCTATCCCACACTTTTCCCATACAAGAGTTTATCGTGGTCAGAAACAATGTCTCCGCTTCCATGTCGACCACAATCAAACTGGCTGGGTTCACTCACTTCTACTTGTCCGTTTTCATATCCTCAACTCTGTCAATGCGTCTACTGGCTTCTCCCATTTCCAACTCCTCACTGGCTGCTCCCCTCATGTCATTCTGCCTCTTGATCCTGCCGCACTCACGACTGCAACTACCGACTTTCCCGTCGGTGCTGAACATGCTGCAGTGCTCATTGACCAGATTCAAACCATCTCTGCTGATGCCCTAGACCATCTTGCTGCTGCTAAAGTTCATCAGACAGACTTCGCAAATCACTTGTGGGCTCCTGACCCAGTCTTCGCAGTTGGTGACAAGGTCCCTCTCTCGACCTTTCACCATCACCGTGATTTCTCTTCCGAGGATGCACCCCATGCTGCTAAGTTTTTTCCTCATTATGATGGTCCCTACACTATACTAAAGGCCTCTCTGCACCACTCCTCCTATACTCTCGACCTACCCAATTTGCCCAACATCTTTCCAACCTTCCATGCATCTCTCCTCAAACGTTTCGTTGCCAATAACAATGATGCCTTCCCTTCTTGCAAGCTCGAGCGACCTGGCCCTGTCCTCAATAATGGCCTTGAGGAGTGGGTTATCGACTCAATAGTTGCCACGAGGAAAAGAGGTCGTGGGTGGCAGTATAAAGTCCGCTGGAAAGGTTGGGGTGATGAAGATTTGCGCTGGCTCCCCGGGTCGGAGCTTCAAGAGTGTGCCGCACTCGACAATTGGCTTGCTGCCCATCCCACTCACACTCCTCGCTCTTGCCGATCCCGCACTGCCCATTCTTAGTACTTTCCTTGCACCAATTTTCTTGGTGGGGAAGGGTGTAATCCTGCTGATTACATGATGTTCAGATGCAGTGTTGTCCCTTGTTTGCATTAGCTGACATGTCTCTACTTATACACTTCGCTGCGTCATTGTTCATTTCTCAGTTCTTCCCACCTGCCTGTATCATCATTTTGTAGTCTAGTCCCAATCATCACGCTGTGGTCCTTTCTGTCTTTGTCTGCATCTCTCTCCGTTCTATGCGTAGTGTTGCCGATCCTCCAGTCGGCTTCCACTTTTTTTTTTTGAGTTCTTAGATCCCACACTATTTCCCAAAATCTATCCCACACTTTTCCCATATGGCATTGGTGGCTTTGAAGATCATTCATGCCCGACAGCACTATCGCTGCACAGGCAGGCAAATTTTTTTTTTTCTCTGACTGATCCACAGTTTCAGCAGCACTTTTCCTTCCTGTTTACGGTATTCAATATCATACAGTGTCGCAAGTTCCTGCTTCATTCTAGTCTGAAGGTAAAACATTCTTCGTTTGATGCAGTTGCGGCCGACTTTGCTCAGATTTCCGTGGTGGCTATGCATTGAGTGACTGAACATGTGGCCCGTGGTGACTGTGAGACTGCAGAAAATGACAAGAAACATGTCGTATTGCACCTTATGAAGGAGGTGAAGCTGGTGACATCTCATGTGCCTGGATCATTGTCTGCCCGCATGGCAATGAGAAATGAAAGGCCAATGCTGCTGCACTGATGACAGTCAACACTACAAGCAATCATCCGCAGAGCAGCCCACATCCTCTCTCATCCTCAGAAACCATCAGCACCATTGATGCTGCTCCTATTACAACCACTGCACTGCCGTCCATGCAGACTGTCGGGTCTGTACTGAGGGAACTTTCTGAAGTCAACATTGCTTCAATTGCCGATGAGTTTACACTCAATGCAAAGCAACAACGTGCATTCAACATCATCGCCAATCACAGCCTTAGCTCCCATGCTGACCCTCTTTGCATGTATCTTGGAGGTGCTGGCGAAACAGGAAAGTTGCATGTCATCAATGCATTGCGCACATATTTTACCCAAAAAAATCAATCCTGATGCCTGCGGCTTTGCACGTACATGGGTGTTGCTGCCCAGAACATTGGTGGAATGACACTTCATGCTGCACTGTGCCTGAAGCAGCATGCATCGAAGACCACGAACAAATCCTTGATGCGCTGAGACCTTGCAAACATGTGGGATGGCATTGATTTTCTCTTCATCGATGAAGTCTCTATGGTTAGTTGCAATCTAATGCTTGACATCCACAGCATGCTGGTCAATGCGAAAGGAAACACTCTGCCTTTTGGAGGCATTAACATCATTTTTGTGGGTGACTTTGCACAGCTTGTGCCAGTCGCTCAACGGAGCCTGTACGCACACATTGGACATGCCGCTGGCAATACAATGCAAGGTCAGAATGCAATGCATGGTAAATTGTTGTGGCTAACAGTTACCGTCATCATCATTCTAACAGATGCCATGTGCCAGAGCAGTGCACATGACAATCCCTTTCAAGCACTGCTGGCTCGCTTGTGCATGGGAGCTTGTACGAGGGATGACTTCAATCTGCTACAATCACAGCTCGTTGAGAACATACAACCAAATTGGAATGATCAATGCTGGGCTGACACACCTTTCATCTTCAGTACAAACAGTCCGAAAGATGTCTTTAACGAATGAGCTGCAATTGCATTTGCTCAGTGAGTTCATCTGAAAAATGTGTAGGTCCTATATAGCCCTATAGCTCCTACATAGAGTTCCTAGGGCCATAGCAATGTCAATTTCTACATATCTTATATAGCTACAGTGAGATGCTATGTAGTGCTATGTAGCTTAGGTGAGATGCTATATAGTGCTATGAGAGCTATGAGATCTGCTTATGAAGCTATGATAGAAGACCTAGCTAGAGAAGCTATCAAAGTTATGTTAGTGATATAAACTATCTAACTGATGTAAGCTACCATCTGTATACAAATCTATTAAGTCTATTACAACTATTTTAGTAAACTTTCAATATATAGATCTAATAGAATTAATCAAAGTGTACAATTATAATAGACTTCATATAAATGTATATATTTATGTTCATTTTCAATATACACATATCATAAATCATCCAACAAGAGATAAAAGATTGCAAAATATTTTATTGACTAACTAC
>SFCI01001107.1:0-11310 GCA_004681135.1 Hericium alpestre | reverse complement strand
GTAGCTGCCGTCGGGCGCGCGCATCTTCTCGAGGAGTAGTTGCGTGAAGCGCGAGCGGGTCAGACGGCTGGATTCGGAATAGAGGCGGGGGGCAGGGGGCACTTCTGGCGGTGCGTGGAGCGGTTCTGGGCTGGTCAGGAATATCTAGTGCAGCACAACCACCGTTCACAGACCGTTCCGCAGGAAGAGTGATTCTGCGTACCTTCCATGCGATGCTCCTCCCTGGCACACCCGCCGCTTTATCGTCCAGGGACTCGAACAGCCGCCCGCCCAAAGCTGCATCCTTGATCTTTGAAAGACTGAGTCCGGAATGAAACAGGTGGTTGTACGCACTCCTTCAGAAACATACACAGACGCCAAAAGCTGTTTAGTATCTCTAGATCGCGAACAGGATAGTCATCACCAACTTGATTTCTTCGACGTCGGGCCTTGTGCGCCCGTGATCGGACGCCATGCTTTGCCGAAGTCACAGATGTAGATGTGAATGGAGCTCGCGAGGTATATGTTCGAAACTTGCACGACAGTCAAGGGTATATTCAAAGCAAACCGTTGGGAGACCATAAAGAGGAGTTACAGGGTCCCTTCTGGCCGCTGTGGTGACCGAATGCAGAGAACGGCATGGTGCGGCCCCGACCTCCGAAATATCAAGCCCACGTGACCAAATACCTGTGGACTCTGCAGTGGTTGGGCAGAGCCTCGAGGATGTTAGGTTCAGGGCACACATTGTGTGACAAAACTTCTTAAGGGAAACTTGCATGGTTAAAAAAGTACAAGATACATCGATGGTCCCTAAGCAGAGGTTCTGAAGACCCTAATAGACCCATACCATCGGCGCAACACCTGACATAAGTCGGGCACATGAACGACATTGCTCCCAGCTGCTAACTGTTCGTCGACAAGCAGAATGATCTGCAGATACGAAGTAGGTGCTGACTTGGAGATATGTTGCCAAAAAGATGGAAATGTAACGTATTCCTTGAGGGTTGTGTATTTAACACTGTGAATAAGCATATCAGAACATGCAAGAACGCGACATACGGAAAGTTTACCGTGCTTCTTGGTGCAATGAGGATCATGTCCCGGCTCGAAAGACGCCCTAGAACCACATCGAGACAGAAAAGCTAGTACTTTCGCTTCGCATTGCATGCCACCATCCTGGCGGAAAGAACAGAACGTCTCCTGGTTGGAGAACTGCGCTCATGGCCTCGGGGACGACACGCTCCCAGAACAACGGAAATTTTTCTCGATCAGCGTTCGAGTCGAAGACGTTAACACGAGAAGTGTTGCCCATGGATGGTTCAAGAGTATTTGCTGTGGGGTTGTGTGCGCGAGAATCAGATACCGATGTCGAAGCTGGATATGGATACATGGAAGCAGTGGTGCTCGGAGGTGCTAACCAGACAGTCTTCCGACCGGCGACTTGTGCTGGGTATAAGATGACTGATGAGATCTGGTCATAGCCAAAAAGTATAATCAGCGTACCATAAAAGTTGAAGTACGGGTCCTGCAAAAACCAACAATCTGAGCGAAGAACATTCGTCAGATGATGATGTTGCGACATACAGTGTGCGCTGGCGAGTTCGTCCCCTTCGGGCCCAGCCAAACGTTGATGACGAGCTGCTCTTCGTTACTCGGAGGCTTGTAACTGGGGAAATCCGGCGGCGCAGAAGGACAAGAATATACGTAATCAGGAATGATAATATCTGACTGTAGTGATGGGATCTGGGTGAAGAGATTGTGTTGAGCTAGATACAACACGCGGTCGCAGTTCGACGCTAGTGAATCTAGGAAGTCATCCCAGTCCATCAGCTGCTGCGACCAGTCGTCCGTCCGATAATCTCCTCCAATCTCAATCGGCACTACCCGTCCACGACCTGCTGCTGAGCGCAGATAGTCGAAAGATGACCAAGGGTGCTCGTTCATCGTAGGCCAATCTAGCGCATAACCAGGCAAGATGAATGGACCTCGCACCAGCTCGCGCTGGAACAGGGCCAACGAAGGCGGTTCTCTCAGTCGAGGGATGTTATGGGAACACGAACCGACTATGGCGGTCTCCGTTGCAGGCATGGGGATGTCACTGCGAGCAGACGATATATCAAAATGTCTCGGCGGTAGATATTGAGCCTGGATCTGTGGTATCAATGCGAGAATAAGGTCCTGCCTGCCTCCGCCTGGCGCCCCTGCGATAACGAGAGCGCAATCAAGCCGAGCTATTGATCTGCGCGCAAGAAGCTCGCCCTCAGAATCACGAGACAGCAGGTCAACCAAGGAACGCAGTACGGACGCGTCGGTGTAGAGACGCCTCCAATGAAAATTAGACGCGTTGTGAGTGGCCATCTCCTTATGGCTAGAGGTTATAAACGTTTCAAGAGCAAGACAAGCCTTGGTCCTTGTAGAAAGGTCGAGAGCCTCTTTTGCGGCGGACTGCAAACCCGTCACTGCATCTGTTCCACAAAGAGACAAGTCTGGAAATAGACGAACATAAGGTTGATTGTGTACGTGGCTCAAAGGAAGGGCTGACTCACCTGTGACGAGTGACTGCGATGGATCGTGAAGCTGGTTCACAAGATTGCTGAGCAGAGCAGAAGCCCACGCCATGACTGATGGTGAAAGGCGAGGATTGACAGGAACGTCGAGGGATTGACGAACGCCCGTGTGGAGGAAGAGGAAGCCAAAGGAGCCGTGCCACAGGGAAGCCGGCTATCGCGTGTGAGGTAATAGATCTGTCACGCGACGCAATTTTGTGTGTCACGCCGATGGTCAGCTCAAATGATAAAAGGTCGGCGGAGGGTTCACAGGGCGTGAGAAAACCCCGAGCGATCATTTCTTTTGCGAGACTGCTGCACCGGTAACACGGCCCGCCCAGCACCGCCCTTCCCTTTACGTTATGTCTTCTAGGTAAGTCCCCTCGCGTCTCGTCCACAGCGCGTATTCTCATCCTTCTCCAGGTTGGACCGGCTCCTCCTTCTACTTGATACAGGATCTTCAACCTCAGTGAGGAATACTGCCGCGAAGCAGCTCGCACAATTAGCTGTCAAGAGTGTCATCAGCGATGTCGCCATCGAGGAGGACGTCAAGTCTCATCGCCAGCTTCTGCCCGTGGCCGATCCCTCGGGTTGGTCAGAACTTATGGCCGTCATAGCCAGGGTATGTTTCCGCCATGAGCTGTACGACGTCTTACTAAAGTGCATCAGGTTCTACCATATCTACACTCCAGAAATTCTGACACGCGAAACGCGGCTTCGGCTGCATTATCACACATATTCACTCTCGTTCCCTTATGGCATCCATTCAAGGCTGGAGACGTTGATACCGAAATGGAGGATCATAGCTCTCTACCAGCACCAGAGTTCCCCACATTTTCCGTGCAAGAATTGATGCAAAAAGGAACACTCCTCCTCGCGTCCTCCGGCAAGGAATTCGCCAAGCCAGCAGGCATCCTGTCTAGTTCTGCTGAAGTCAAGAAAGCGCGCAAGGAAGCCATGGGGCGTCTTGGTCTGGACTTTCTTGACAGCGTCGGCGCTGCGGACGACATCGACCTGGAGAAAGAGCTCGCTGCTGATGCCGAAACAGAGGCGGAAGGGCAAGCTTCCAATCCCATGTCCCCGACAGGAGAAGTTTCTCCAGCGACTAGCGTGCCTCCTGCTGACTCAACCGTCAAGGCAAAGCGAGAGTTATCGCCACCCACACGATCAATGTCGACAACGCCTGCTGCACCTTCACCGTCCGCCTCGGGCCCTGCCGCGGAAGAAGACTTGTCCAATCTTTCTTCGCGCGAACGGAATCGACTCAAGCGAAAGAAGAAACAAGGAAGTACTGCCTTTGTAGCGCCTCCACCTCAAAGCGCAGGCTCCAAGTTTCGTGCAGCACCTACCGGCACGTCAAACAAGTATGTCTATTTGCTCTGTTACAATTGTGCTGTCCGTTTATATCAGCTACAGAGCCCGTCTCATTGCGACCGATGACAAGTCGGCGCCTCCATCACGAGTTCAGAGCCCCAGTCCCGCGACGAGCCCATCGACGGATAAGGTCGTTGTAGACCCATCCAAGGGCGGCGCCGTCTCTCCGAAGGCAGGTGTCCAACAATCCAAGGCGCTAGAGGTGCAGCCAGGGGTCTGGGCGTGGGACGGCCTAGTCAAGGTCCTCGAGGTAGACCTCTTTAGTGCGGCTTGGGAAGTCCGGCATGGTGCTGCCATGGCGCTGAGAGAGCTTCTCAAAGCTCAGGGAAAATATGGCGGGACCAAAGGTGATTTCAAGTGCCCTTACATACTTGGCATGATACTGATGCCACATTTCAATTCAGCGAGTGCAAGCCGGGACGAGAACTACATTGGGCATGAGCGGTGGTGCAATGGTTTAGCTGCCAAGCTCCTCTGTGTGTTTGTTCTTGATCGCTTCGGTGACTTCATTTCGGATCAGGTATTTTCGTTTACTAGTGGTTAAAAACATATCTAATGATTGTGTAAAGGTCGTAGCGCCAGTGCGGGAAACCGTCTCGCAGACTCTGGCCTCTCTTTTGCTTCACATGCCGCGACGTTCTGTGCTGTATGTGCACTCCGTACTTCTGCAAATGATACGACAAGATTTTCCGATCACCGTCAAGCCGACAACTGGCAAGCTTGCGAAGTATCAAGACAAGACCCATGTCTGGGAAGTACGGCACGCTGGTCTGCTTGGTATCAAATACGAAGTCGCAGTGCGCAACGACGTCATCGAGGAAGAAGTTACGAAGATGGAGGAGGAAGACGTGAAGCGCGAGCCGGGGACAATCATCTATCCTAGTGGCAAAGAGGTTTTGCAAGACGTCGTCGATGCAGCTGTGTTAGGCTTGGGGGATCGCGATGACGATGTCCGCTCTGTCGCTGCTTCGTGTCTGATCCCTGTCGCAACACATCTTGTCCGACAACTCCCATCATGTCTTGATCTCGTGCTGTCCGTCCTGTGGAATTGCTTGAGCAACATGAAGGACGACTTGAGCTCTAGTGTTGGCGCGGTGATGGATCTTCTGGGTGAGTTGTCTTGTGTAGCGTTGGTGTTGAACTGTTTCTAAAAATGACAATGCAGGGAAGCTCGTTACCTACAAAGAAGTTATCGATATCCTAGCAGATGAAACAAGATCGTACGTCCTCCATCGAATGCTACATTGTTCTGATCATTTACTTGTCAAATCCAGACAATCTCTCAGAGATCTGGCTCCCACTTTATTCCCATTCTTTCGCCACACCATACCCACTGTCCGCCTTGCTGTTGTCCAGACTCTCCATTCCTTTATGAACGTCCCAACGCTGTCGAAAGATTGGATAGCTGTTCCTTTACTCCGCCTTCTTTTCCAGAATCTCGTCGTCGAGGAACGGAACGATATCCGCCAGGCTACTGTCGCTATTTGGATGACTGCCATGTCTGTCATTCCTTCGGGTCACGGTCACATGGACGTCATCGTTTCACCCCAACAGCTCCTGGAGTGGTTCGTGATAATGATGACGCCGATGGGGTCGCCGCTTGATGCCACACAGTTCTATGATCCTTCAGAGGGTGTCTATAAGGCAACGGAACGGCACAACGTTGATAAGAATATGCTCTTGCAGGATATGACGCTCATTTCATCCGACGTCGTATGGAGAGCTCGCATCGCTGCCAGCAGCGCTATTGCTCAACTTATCGCACAATGGGGTCCTCCAGTACGTGGCTGTTTCGCTTTACTATTAGAATTCAATTCAATTAACCCTCCTTCCTTCAGGGAGAGCATGTGGACGAAGTCTTCACTCCGATCCTTCTACATTATATCGACTCAAGTAGCATGCTGCAGAAGGTTCTCACCGCGATCGTCACCGAGGAATGGGCCAAACTCTATGCTGCTCACGCTCCTCCCTCGTCCCCGCTTCTCATCGAACTTTCCCCTCTCGCAGCTGAACTCTGCCACAGAACCTTGTCGTGGTTGCAGAGCGATCCTCCGATAGCATACCACGAGATGGCATACACCCTGGTCCACATACACAATGAATGCAACAATCTGCTACAAGCTTTCGCCTACGAGTGCAAGGTTCCGTGGGATCGCATTCCTACACTAGCTACGGATATCGATCCCACGGGCTTGAAGGAAGGAGGTTTCTCACTGGCCACGGCCGAGTCGGCTATCGGTGAGGAGTACACGAAGCTGAAGGACAGTCTGGGCAGGACAAAGAAGAAAGAGTTAATCGCTATTGGCGAGAAGCGGAAAGCAGTTGTCGCGAGCATCGACCGGTACAAGGAGGTGAAGTCACAGCACGATATCCGCGTGTCGGCGGCATTTGCAGCTGCATTTGTTGCCCTCAAGAGCACGCCCGACAAGGTCAGCCCGATCGTGAAGGGTGTCATGAATGGCATCAAGGTCAGTCTGTTCGATGTTCTTGTTTGTACACGAGTACTGAATCTTCGCCTGCCGCTGTTCAGAATGAGGAGAACATGGATCTGCAGACGCGATCGGCGGAGGCAGTCGCCTCTTTCATCGAGTTCTGCGCTGATCATGGCTTGGCGCAGCCCCCAGACAAGATCGTCAAGAACCTTTGTACATTCCTGTGCCAAGATGTCGAGAGGACGCCTACCTTCGCTTACACGCGGAAGCACCAGGCTGCAATTCTGTCGTTCCAGAGTTTACACAAAGGTTTGGAAGCTACGAAGGATGATGGAAAGGGGACACTAGAGAAGGCACGACTTTCACGTCGCGGTGCCGGCCTTGCTTTCGTTCAGCTGTCGAAGCACTTTGGACCCAAGCTCCTTGACACCATTCCGAAGTTGTGGCAGTCGATGGCTGGAGGTCTTCTCAGTGCCTGCGTCACTGGTAGGTCCCTTCTCTCGAAGCGTTTGGACTCACCACCTGACTTAGAAATGTTTCAAAAGATTCACCAGAGGAAGTCGATGCTCTTATCGAGAAGCAGTACGGCCAGGACGTGATCGACTCGCTTAGCGTGCTTGACGCCGTTGTCCCCACATTGCACCAAGATCTCTGGCCGAACCTCCGCGAGCTGTTCCCAATGATGGCCTTGACTTTGCGCAGCCGCTTCGCCATCATTCGTCAAGCTGTGGCAAGATGCTTCGCGACCATCTGCGATGTGATGACCATCGATGCCATGCGCTATGTAATCGAGACTATCATACCGTACCTTGGCGACACGGTGAATCTGTCGAACAGACAAGGCGCCACGGAGCTCATATTCAGTGCGTACACATGTGTTCTCCATGAGCTAGTTCTCATCGAGTGTATCAGATATCCTCCAGACGATGGATTACAAGGCGTTGCCGTTCGTGATATTCCTGGTGGTTCCCATCCTTGGTCGTATGAGCGATCCGGATGATGATATCCGTGCGACCGCGACGAACACATTCGCGTCATTGGTCAAGATGGTGCCTCTGGAGGTAAGTTGGCTGCTACCAAAATGCATGTGTTTCCCATACTCACTTACCTCATCAGGCTGGTCTGCCTGATCCCGAGGGCTTCCCGGAGGAGCTACTGAAGCGACGTGATGAGGAACGTCAGTTCTTGGCACAGCTGTTGGATGGCAATAAGGTGGAGCAGTACGACATCCCCGTGAAGATCAATGCGGAGCTGCGCAAGTACCAGCAAGATGGCGTGAACTGGCTCGCATTCCTCGCGAAATATCAACTGCACGGAATACTCTGTGATGGTGCGTTATTTGTTTAGTTCCAGAAGTACGTTCTCAACTTTGTTTCAGACATGGGTCTCGGTAAGACCTTGCAGTCAATATGTATCCTCGCTAGCAAGCACTACGAGCGCAAGAAACGCTATGAAGAGACGAAGTCGCCGGACTCAGTTCATATGCCGTCGCTCATAGTATGTCCTCCGACTTTGACAGGCCATTGGTACTACGAGATCCTCAAATACGCGGAGAATCTAAAGCCCGTCATGTACGTTGGAAGCACGCGAGACCGGACGAGACTCTTCTCCAAGCTGAAGAAGTTTGATGTCGTCATTACCTCGTATGAGGTCGTCCGAAACGATATTGCGAACTTGCAGGACCTAAATTGGCAATACTGCATTCTCGATGAAGGCCATGTCATCAAGAACGCGAAGACGAAGCTCACCAAGGCTGTCAAGCTCATTCGGGCAAACCATCGCCTTATCCTTTCAGGGACGCCTATACAGAACAACGTGCTGGAGTTGTGGAGCTTGTTTGACTTCCTGATGCCTGGTTTTTTAGGCTCGGAATCGTCATTCAATGAACGTTTCAGCAAACCGATTCTGTCTAGTCGGGACGGCAAAACGAAGAACACCGAAGCAGGTAGGCATCATGTCTTGCCCGATGACCTATCTTTCTTACATTTCACGCAGCGGCGCTGGCTCTGGAGGCACTGCACAAGCAAGTCCTGCCCTTCCTGCTACGACGTTTGAAGGAGGATGTTCTTCAGGATCTGCCCCCCAAGATCATACAGGACTATTTCTGCGAGCTCTCCGACGTCCAGAAGCAGTTGTACGACGACTTCTCAAAATCACAGGCTCGGACCAGTGCGGTGGACGCAGTGACGACATCAGACTCCAAGTCTGGCGGACAACAGCATGTCTTCCAATCCCTGCAGTACCTGCGGAAGCTATGCAATCATCCTGCTCTCGTTCTCAAGGACGACAGCGAGGCGATTAAGGCAGCCTTCGAGCACGCTGGTTTGAAGCCGGAGAACACGAGTCTTAGTGACATCAACCATGCCCCCAAATTGCTTGCCCTCAGGTATGTTCCCTTTATGTCAAGTCACGAAATCATACTCATGACTTCTTCCAGACAAATTCTTGTTGATTGTGGCATAGGTACCGCACCAACAGGGGTGACTGCGAGCGACATGGGGAAGAGCGAGTTAGCTGATGTTGAACCATCGTCAGCCGGTGCATTCTCCCAGCATCGCGTGCTCGTCTTCTGCCAGATGAAACAGATGTTGGACATCATCGAAACCGATTTGTTCAAGAAACACATGCCTTCCGTCACCTACATGCGACTAGACGGCAACACGGATGCTAACAAGCGCCATGCTGTCGTCCAGACCTTCAACTCGGATCCTAGCATTGACGTTCTCCTACTCACAACACATGTCGGTGGTCTCGGCCTGACGCTGACGGGTGCTGACACGGTGATCTTCGTTGAGCACGACTGGAATCCCATGAAGGATCTCCAGGCCATGGATCGTGCTCATCGTATCGGTCAGAAGAAGGTTGTCAACGTCTATCGCCTCATCACCAAAGGCACGCTCGAGGAGAAGATTATGGGGTGAGTTTTTCATATCACCTGCGCTCTTCCTTCTGGTGTTGATGGTCATCCAGTTTGCAACGCTTCAAGCTCAATGTCGCCAGTTCTGTTATTACGCAACAGAACATCGGCCTGTCATCGATGGACACGGACCTTGTGTTGGACCTTTTCCGACACACCACTGCAGAGGAAGATGCTGCGAACGCAAAGAAAGAGAAGGTCCCATTACCTCCCGGGCACAAGGATATTCTGAGCGGGTTGGAGGAGCTGCCTACAGAAGAAGAGTACCAGAACCTAGATCTTCCGAGTTACATGAATTCCATCGGTCGCTGACATACTTACTTGCTTTTTTCTTTATGTTTATTCATTGCATTTCTCCCCTATCTTACGTTGGTTGGACCGCATTCTCAGTGTATACTTATCTAGCATGTCCGTAATGCACACACATTACCTAGCCTACACGAAGCCGGTATGTACTTTGTCTGTGAAATTAAGCATAATCCACCTTCCGGATCCATCAAAACAGGTAATAAGGCGCTCCCTCCCTCCGATTCCGCCGAGAAGGTAGGTGGTGCCGCAAGAAGCGAGGGACTGTGAATGCCGCGATGATTATGATGAGTCCTAATACAAGGCCTGCGATGGTGCCGGCCAATGCACGTGGAGTCAGGTGTACGCCCGAGCTGCGCACGGATGGGGATGTGATTGCTGGCTCGTCACTGCTTGTGGGCGAAGGGGAGGTCGATGACGATGACGATGCGATCAGGCAAGATTGGTTCTGGCCTGATGCGACGAAGAACGGAGGCGACTGCGTATAGATGCCAGTCATGTGCATGGTATCAAACGCGACTGCGCTGTACATCCCTTCGCCTACGTCAACTGGGTTCCAGTCAAGCTGACTGGCGGTCGAGGGAACGTCCGTAGTCAGCGTACGAAATGCCGCCATGATTCTGGAGTAACCTGGCACGACTGCCGCTTGCATGGCGAAGGAATCCGTTATCTGTATCGTCAAGGGTACAGAACTGGGTCCGTCGTACGACCAGGTGAAGGACATGCTCCTGCATGCAGTGGTATTGACAGGAGGTTGGAACTGCAGCCGGGCGTACGAGGAAGGGGATGGTGAAGGTGAAGTGTATGTACTGGATGAATACTCTTGGGTAGGGCTTGGCGATGAGGAAGGTAAGTCGTCGTTATCAGTGTCAGATGTTCTTCCCCCATCCCTCGCACCGACCAGAAGGAAAACTAGGCGAGATATGAATAGAATAACGAGGAGGATCATCTGCGACTTCGCATAAGTCAAGTTTTGCTAGCTTTCGAGATCATACAATAAGTGACTTACGGTAGGTGTGGAGAATTGGACTGGGGAAGCCATTGGCATCGTCCATTATTTAGCACCCGGTGGATAACGGCAATGCTATGCACACTTTTATCCCGGTATAATGTCTTGGGAAAGAAGCGAGTATTCTGGCCATGAAGATTAGGCGCGTCCCAAGAGTCCTGGGACGAATGTTGGATACCCGGTCCAATGACTGCAACCCAATACAAGAGATATTCTCATGCCTCCTTCGCGCGAAGCCTCAACATATGGCACCTACCGAGAGAAGTCGCAAACAATTCGATAGTTGATAGACTTCATCCGAAGTTGAAGTCTAATTCAGTGGCCACATGACGATTCGCGCATGCACGCTGGCTTACAGAGGCAAAACACAGTTCAAACTTGAAAACCATGATGGTCAACGGCACAAGTTGGGAATACTCATCTAGATAGGTGCCGAATTTTTGGGTGATTGGTGGTGGAAGAGTCAAGTATGTATGTTTGAATGCATAGTGGTGAGCGCTTGAGCGCTTGCTTGAACGCTCTGTTCGCAAATCGCTAGTGGTTGGCTTACATAGCTAGGTTAGTAGGACTCGGAGTGGCGCAATAGGGAGCGGCCTTACGGACGAATCGGGATGAATGCCACTCAATTGCCGCACGTGAAAGTTCATGTGACCGCGGCGCGCCTGAGGTTGAGCGCAGAGGCCGCGTCGCTCCTTCATCATTCTCGCAAGTTATTCATTCATACTCGAGCCCGATACGAGCATGCTT
>SFCI01001106.1:0-11333 GCA_004681135.1 Hericium alpestre | reverse complement strand
TTTAGTAATAAATCAGCTTATATTTGCAAAGGCTGAGATATAGCCTTGCTCAGGCTCAAATAATTTGAACACTTCTCCAACCATTTATACTGTTTGTTTACTATCTATTTACTATCTACATACTATTTACCATTTTTTTTAGAATTTTCAGTAAATGTAAATAAAATGGTTGGAGCCTTAGAACTTGGCGGTGATGTGGGGACTCTGAGAATGGAGGCGGCAGCCAAAACCAAAACTTGAAGAGTATCAGGAGGTGCAAGAGGACCAAGTATCTCAAGAGGGGAGCATCAAAGTGTGTAGCTGATGGGTGACTGCACTATGGTAGGGGAGCAAGGTCACGACAGGTGAATTTGCTGCAGACGGACAGCTTCCGATATGATACAACTGAGAACAACGATGATACAACAAGACTCACAGGTCTTAGATGCTACTGCTTTGAGCTAGTGATACAGCAGCAAATACAACAAATGAAGCAAGAGAGATGAGAAGAACTACATCAGAGGCATGCTTTGCAAATGAAAAGTGAGAACGGCAAATGATGGGCTTTGTGAAATCTGTGCTCTGAGGGGAAAAGGGCACTGGTCTGTTCTGTTTCTCCAAGTCCATAACTACAATACAAATGGGCAGAGTCACCCCAGGCAGCCCGGCATGACACATTCCAACAACCTCTTGCTGACTGACCCAATCTCCAATTCCTTCCTGATCCTACCTTCTCCAGGGCCCTTGGCAGGCTGGGTTGTTGCTGTTCGGTCTGCACAGGGCAGAGGGCATTGGCACAGTGCAAGTGAATCAAAGGTCTTGTCTTACAACATCACCCAAGGTGTACGTTGGGAGTGGCAGGCACATCGAGTGGGGACAGGGGGGAATGACATCAGTGAGGCACTGTCACGGGCACCAGCCATGATCCAAAGGTGTGTGGGCATCCGAGGGCATGTTAGTTGAGCTGCCTGAGCTACTGAGCACATGCTGACCCATCCTACTGGCTGATCTCCAGCCCTATCAGCACATTGGGCCACAGAAGACTGGTGGAGAGCCGTTGTCTAGATGGCTAACACTCAGAAAGAAGCAGACGAAACAGAAGAGAACTGCAATGTGGATTCTAAGAGCTAGGCGAGAATACAGGATGGGGAAAATGGAATACAGGAAAGCAACCAAACATGCACTCTAAGTACTAGGTGCACAAGGTACAAACAAGCATACAAACAAGTTGACATGTCATGATCACGGGATGGGGTTACACCCTTCCCCACCGGAAAAAAAGGTGGGGAGAGTTAAGAGGGAATGGTGCAGCATTTGTGACATGGTGAGTGTGTCGGGTGCACCGCGAGCCAAACATCCAGGGTGGTGCAGTCTTTGAGTTCAGAGTAGGAGAGCCATTGTAGGTCTTCATCACCCCAGCCCTTCCATTTGACACAATACTGCCAACCTCTTCCACGTTTCTGAGCGCTGATGATCACTTCTACTTCCCATTCCTCCTCCAGTCCATCATTGACGATCGGTCCAGGTCAGTCACGCTTGCAGTCGGGGAACACAGCATCATCGTTGGGGATGAATTTTGAGGGGAGGCTTTTGTAATCGTATAAGAACCGTCATAATGCGGGAGGAATTTTGCCATGCGGTGGGAGTCAGCAGAAGCAAAGTCATGGTGACAATGGAAGGTTGAGAGGAGAACCCTGTCACCGACAGTGAAGACAGGATCGGGAGAGTGAGAGCGAGAGTGATTGGCAAACTCAGCTTGGGTGACCTTGGCAGTGACAAGATTGTTGTGCGCCTCGTGTGAGATAGTCTGAAGACACTGAATCAGTGCAGCAGCACGGTTGCCACCAATTGGAAACTCAGCTTCAGCAGCCTGCACAGCACTGGGTATGAGAGGAGGAATGACTCAGGGGGAGCAGCCATAGAGGAGCTGGAAGTGCAAAAATCCTGTAGAGGAGTTAAGCAAATTCAGGATGTGAAAGCGCACCAGAGGCAGAGCCTTGACCCAACCAGTCTGGTTGTGGTCGACGTGATGATGCAGACACTGATTGACAGTCTTGTTTGTGTGCTCGCTGGCTCTGTCGGTCTCAGGATGGAAGGAAGAGGACATTTTGAGCACGACACCAGAAAGACGGTGAAGCGCATGCCAGAACCACAAAATGAACAGTTTGTCATGGTCAGAGATGATGTCGAGGGGAAGTCTGTGGTTACAATACCAGTTGTCAAAAAAGACAGAGGCAAAGTCCTTGGCAGATATGTCAGTTTGCATGGGGATGATCTGGATATTGGAGCCTGCACAATCTGTCATGGTGATGATACAGTTGAAGCCAGAGTCGTTGGGAAGAGGACCAACAAAATCGATCGCAACACTGTCCTCACACCCATCAGGGACAGGCAGGGGATGGAGCGGACCAGAGGGCTTCTGCGAGAGTGACTTATTTCTCTGGCAGTCAGAGCAAGCAGGGACGTATGCAGTTTCAAGATCCTTGCACATCCTGGGCCAATAGTAAGAGTCCCAGAGTGCAGCGTAGGATTTCTCTGTGCCAAAGTGTCCGAGCGCATCATGCGCAAGGTGGAAGAGCATGGCTCGGATGTTGCCAATGCGAGGGATAACAAGGCGATTGCCAATGTAGAGGAGACCATGACGTTCTGAAGCACTGGGGGTGCTGGTGAGATTGCTGTGGAGACAGATGCAAAACTGATCATCATCATAACCAGTGCAGATGCGAGCAACATAAGAAGCATCAGCAGATAGCATGAGAGTCGCCATGGAAAGGGTGGGCACGGACGGCTTTTCCAGGAAGTCGAGTTCAGGCATGTCTGGATCACCAGGATCAGCACATGTAACCAGCTCTGTAATATCATTGGGAAGACGTGAGAGCGCATCTGTGACAGTATTATCAGGGCTGGGGAGATACTCAATTTTGAAATCATATTGTGAGAGGAACTCGGACCATCGAGCTTGGCAGCAGGATAGGTGAGATTGAGTCATGAAATGCTCGAGAGTGCAGTGATCAGTGCGAATAATGAAAGAGGCACCAAGAAGGTCTACGTGCCATCAGTCCAACATGCAGACAATCACAAGCAACTCCTTTTCATGAACTGGATAGTTGCGCTGAGCAGCGGTGAGCTGCATGGAGTCGAAGGCCACCGGATGTGCGGTCTCTCATGTTGGGCCAAAGGAAAGACATGCGCTGGTGCGACAGTCACTGGCATCACATGTAACAAAGATCTGATTGTTGCCCGGGTTGTCGTGGTTGATGACAGTCAGACACTCACAGCTGATGACCAGTTGCTTAATTGTGTCGAAGGCGTCAGCATGATGGTTGGTCCACATCGGCCACGACTTCTCTGCATCTTTAGTGGTAAGTGGTGTGAGGATAGCAGTGTGCTCAGCAAGCATGGGGAGGAAAACCAAAATGTAACGGACAAGTCCGAGGAAGGAGCAGACGTCGGAGGCAGATTTCAGAATAGGCCAGTTCAGGATCATTTTGACTTTGGATTTGTCAGCTGAGATGCTGGCAGCAGAAATGTGGTGATCAAGGAAGGTGACCTCAAGACAGAAGAGGTCAGTTTTCTTTGGAGAGCAATAAAGACCAGTGGCATGTAATGCTTCTAGGACCAAGGTTACGTTGTGTTCATGGTCGGCAAGGTTCTGTGACCAGATGATGATATCATCCATGTAGACATGGCATATCTTGCCGATGAGATGTTGGAGAGCTTGGACCATGTGGCGCTGATGCATCGGTGGCACGTTCATGCTGCCCATGGGCATGACTGTCCATTCATCTGGCCCGAACAGAGTCAATACAGCAGTGTATTTGATGTTGTCTGGGTGCATAGGGGTTTGGAAGAATGAATTTGTCATGTCAATCTTGCCCCAGATCTTGCCCTTCACACAGTCGGCGAGGATGTCCTCAATGCGTGGCAAGGGGAAGTTGTCAGGGATAGCATGTGTGTTGATCCAGCGGTAATCATTGATCCAACATGGCAAGGCCTTTGGGTCATTTTGGGGACAATGAAGGATGGGGAGACGTACGGCAACGTGAAAGGACAAATCCAACCAGCAGCAAGGTGCTGATCAAGAAGAATCTTTCAAGCCACGAGGTACTTGCGGGGGCAGGTGTAGTTGCACTTCTTAATCAGGAAGTCTGCAGTCTTGAGGCAAATACGGTGTACGACATCTGTGGGGAGTCAGTGAACAGGAGGTATGTCCTCAGGAAAGCGGTCAGCAAACTGTGTCTTTAGTTTGTGGTCGAGCAAACGAAGGTGTTCGGCTATTGCCAATGCCTTGATCTGCTGATGCACAGCTGCAACTATGTCACACTGTGCAGTCTGCATGATTTGGGAATGGTCGTCGACAGCGGCATGACAGGTCTCGTTACGAGACTTTAGCTCTGAGACAAGAATGGAGCCGAGGGCATCCATTTTGACATGATTGGCATGGCGCACAGCTATGGGAGACAGTACAGGGTGCAAGACCGGAACAGAGGCAGAAACAGGTGATGGACACAATAAATCGAAGCCAGAATCCTTGAAAACACAAGAGCCCATGGTGGGGTCGATAACAAGGCCATTGTGAATGAGAAAGGGAAGGTTGAGGATGATGGGATAACACAGAGAATTTGGGGCCATGAGGGCTCACACGGAACAAGACATATACATAAAATCAGGCACGTTCAAACATAACTGGACCCAATGAGTCGCTGAGGTGGAGACACTCGAATCATCCCCCCCTTCAAATGCTGACCCCATGGGAAATGGTTTAGGTAGCTTGCAGAGACAAAGCCCCAAATTGCATGTGAGTGATGAGTGAATCAGCACCACCTGTGAGCCGTCATCAATGAGGGCATTCACGGCAGCCAGAAGGGGGTTGGAAGAAGCAAACAAGTGCAGGCAACAGGACCAGAGCATGGATGGAGAAACGAAGGGAGGAAGTATGCACTCTTCGTCGCCTTCAGATTTGGAACCATTGCCGAGGATGCATGAGGGGTGCTTGGATGTCGGCATGACTGCTGCAATGATGGGCTTCTTGGCAGCTGCTTTTGCAGAGCCTTCGGTGAGGGTCTTGTAGGTCGCGATGTCATGCTCGCAACTTGTTTTGAGCATGAGCATGAAGAAAAGGGTGGAGCATCATTAATTTCGCTTATAAAATGAGAAGAAGCAACATCAGGTGAGAACTCGCCAACTCACATCAAAAACCATCCTGCAAACATGCTGCACTCTCCCTGAAGCCCTACTCGCATTCTCTCCTGACTTCGCCCCTCATGCTCCGACGCATCATGGCCTGGTTCAATTTTCTTCTCAACCCTGCTCCTGAGCCTCATCCACCTGCTCCCATTGAAACCCTCCCTCCTCTCTACCTGGCAATTCATCATGACTCCCTGTGAAGTGTTACCATTGAAACACTCAAATTTTACCTCAGAGGGAATCTCATCACTGCCGACCCAAGATTCTGCCTGACCATTCTCAATGGGCCAGAGCCACCTGACCCTCGACAAGTTCTTGAAGGCATGCAGGATGTCACTGAACAAATATTCCTTGTCGTGCATCATCAGGAGCCAGAGACTAGTGGAGGGGAGGTTGAAACTGAGCTCATCTTTGACAAGCATTCCTTCATGACATTGACCGACACGGATGGAGGGGACCTTCGACTTGAGGTAGAAAGGTACGAGGCGGATGAAATTTCCAACATCATGGTGGCTGCATTTCCTGCCATGCTCTCTACTGCCAGATTCTCACCCTCCATACCGGCTGCCCTGAGCACTCCCCTAATAGCTCCTCCCCTGCCTATGCCCATGCTCTCCGAGATCAGCACAGACCCATCATTCCATGCCCTCAGTATCATCACCATCATTCCTGAAGGGCCCCTCGGTCACGTCTATACCCGACAATTCCATCAGAGCACTGGTTACGTCTGGGCCCTCTCCTCGACAAACCTCCCCTTCAACTTCATGACCGTTCGACTCATTAAGGAAAACCTGCACTTCCCATGGATCTCTGTTGTCAAGCCAACAGTACCTGTTTGCAAAGGCCAGTTCATCTTGCTGATCTTGAACATCGAGAGAGCCTGCATCTACGGTGCCATCAAGGAACTCCTCTCGGTGACAGACACCTGGGCCGTTTGGACAGTGAGGTGAATGAGGGTTGTGGACGATCGGAGGCCTGATTGGGGAGAGGAACCCACCAGTTCCAATCCTGACTCTACCTATGGATCAGGATGCATCATCATGGTTGTGCTGTGTCATTGGTGTGCTGGGGAAGGAAGAGAGAGGCACATCAGCATCTGAGAAATATGACAGTGGTATACAGACTTATATAGCCTACATAGATCTCATAGGTCCATAGCAGTGTCCTTTTATACATAGCTTTACATAGAGCAAGGTAATCTACATAGAGCTATCATAGCTACCACTCACAACAACATAGCTCTATATACCCTCCACCAACAACTATACAAGCTATGGTAGGTCTCATAGAGTTACATAGCTGTGCTGCCAAAACACATAGGGGTCATAGCACTACCATAACAGTCATATTGTTGGCTGGGAGCTATGTAGAAAACAGATTTACCTGATGTCATGATCAGTCCCTTGGGTCTTCATCCTGAGCTGACCAACTGCTCATTCCATGCCAGGGAGGGTGACAGCTCAAGTATCTACTGCGAGAACATGCCGTCTTCGGTTCAAAATGGTGGCATCACCTACAATGCATTGGCCGTAATTTTCGAGGTCATTGGCAAGATTAAGCAAGACATGTGTTTCATCACAACCAACGGGGATCGCGCTCACCCCGATACCGACGAGGCAGCCCTCAGCGAGCGCACGGACTTCGCATCGTGCTGGCTCGAGGCACCTGGCGACACGGCAAAGGAACCCACCGTATGGCACCATTCCTTGCATCAGTTGAGACGCATTGCCCATTATGCCAACAGTAAGGTCCGCATGGATGAGCTCTTGCAGCCCACGGACAGGAAGCACGGGCATTGTGTGAGCAAGAATCACACTGGGGACAAAGATCCTGAATTCCTGCAGGTCTCTTGGACAGCTCTGGTGAGTTTTGTCCTTGCTTGTGTCCCGGCTCGCATCTTGTGCTCATTTCGGTTCACACTAGCCTTCTTTTGGGCTCGACGCTCTGCCCGTCTTCGACATGCATCATGAGCACATCCTCATCCTGTCACTTGAGCATGTACCCTTCAATAAGTGGGTTCGCATTCGTTTCATCTTGCAGTTATCACCACGCCTGGCAACCGATTTGAAGAACAAGAGAGGCCAGATCATTGGAGCATCCATTCTCTACATGCACATTCTCCATTAAATAATTATCTCTGTCTCTTTCTATCGGGACTTTTGTACCCAGCTCTTCGTACCATGGCTACTACTCAAAATTTGTCATTGCTATTAGCTTCATATAATTTTCGGGTTGACTTGCCCGCCAAGTTCAGTTTGCCTCAGGGATCGCACTTTGTATCTATTGTTGTATAGTATAGGGCCTGGTCTTTTTGTATCCATGGTTGACTTGCTTGCTATCTCGGCTGTTGCTATGAGCTCGTGTGCATATGTGACAGATAAAAGGTATGAAACTCACAGAATAATGGCACAACAGCTGAGCAAGGCTAGCCCCGTAGACGATTTGCTCTCGTCATGGCTAAACCCGCTCTCAAGCTCGGCCCTCACGTCCTCTCCTGCTGCTCCCATCGACCCTCCCCTGCATCCCCACCATACGCCCTGCCGATGTCTATCTTCGAGCCAAAGGCAATCCACGCCTGCATCCAAAACGTGCTCCCGACGGAGAGCGAACGCAAGAAGTTCAATACTGAGTGGAGTAAATTGGTCAGTGCTCTCATGCCATGTTCTCTGAGGGGTTGACGACGTACCAGCTTCCTGATGGAAAACTCGGTACACTGTCTAGGTTTCCAAGCATCGCAAGACCTGGGGGGAATGCAATGCACATGCTGATGAGAAGATATCACAAGCACAGTTCGAGTGGGTAGGGGAGGTCCTTGCCTACATTGCATTCCTATTCAAGAAGACGAGACTGCATGGGAATGCAGGCGCAGACAAGAAGCCACCATCGCTCAAGCTGAGAGTACCCATTCTGGGCCCGTGCTTTGTGCCACCTGGCTACCTGCAGCTCGAGAAGTGGTCAGGCCTCCCAAAAATTATGCTGGAGACAGCCTACCTGCAGCCCATCAATGTTGTCCATCCGTTCTACTCGCCTCGCCTTAACCGCTGCCCCAGATATAGAGGGAGCAACATCTGGTGGTATGGCTGGACTTCAACAGGTCTGCGGTTAGTATATGGTATGCGACGATCTGAGTGGGCCATCGGATATCAGTTGAGATGCAAGGACTGCAAGAAGGAGAGGGAGGAACTGTTTCCCAGTGTCGATGAGGAGGAGGATGTTGTTCACTACAGCTGGGTGATGACTAACGCACAGTTCTGGGAGAGCTGGGAGTATTGGGAAGTGCCATGTACGTATCTGGTATCTCCATCACGCACCTGACTGCAGGAGGCATGCCGATTTTCTTCCACAAGTGCACTGTCATGCAGGACTTGCTCGACCTGATTCTTGAGCTCCAACTTTCAAGCACGTCAGGTGGCCTCGCTGAAAATTTCAAGCATGAGTTCGACAAGTTCGACCTGGCAGTAAATGCTAACAAATAAACAGAACTTCACCTTCTGGAATATCATCAAGCCATTTTCGAGTTTCTTGAGAGCTACAAGAAGTTGGAGGATTGTGAGTACAATGCCTGTGCTCTAGAGGACTTCTCGGGCCCATGAGATGTCGATGGCTATGGCGGAAAGTCCATCTCCGCTGACCTGATCATGGAGATTCTGCTCGAGTATAGCTGTCGCACCCGGAAGCACGAGTCAACAGAGTACTTGAAGACTCTGACAGGTATGATGCACTTATCTACAGATCCAATCCATCTGCTGATCCGGGTCTTTTTCAGCAATAACCATTTCCATTGACATGACATTTGAATCGACAAAAAAGGCAGCTCTCACTAGCAGCAACGGCACTCGGACAACACCACACAGGAAAGGCGGTTTGCTCAGCGCAATCAACGAAGTCAGACAGTGTGTTGATTGGGTATGTACCTTTAGCCTTATGTGCTCGTCGGACTGCCTGCTCACCACAATCGTTTCTCGTTCTAGGAACTCTGTCAGAGCCAATCAAATGCTGAGATTGAGAATTTTCTTGTGGGCTTGGGGCAGAGGATCGATCTCCACCATGACATGATCGCCGCTGCAGTGCGCTGTGAGGAGGTTGTGAATGGATTGCAAGACGAATCTGATCCATGCTCCTGTGATCTGGATCTCCTCGCCAATGGGCCTTCACTCTCTGACATTAAACTTGGGGCACCACCTGCCAAGTGGGTGAAGCAAGTCACTGCAGACAACTGCTGCCACATCTGACAGGCCATCGAAAAGGCCTTCCCAGATGCGGCAATCGGCCTGGATGTCCATCACTGCTCGCAGAGGTATGTATTGACTCGTACGCACTGGGATCGCCGAGCCTCCGAACAGTATTTCTGACCCTCCAGTTCTTTTTTTTCTAGGTATCTAGCAACTGTTATTGGTGCAACCAGCAACCCTTATCATGCAGCTGTTGCAAAAGACCTCAAGGACGCCATACTGATCAGCAGCACAGACGGGGAGCAAACTGAAAAATACTGGACAAAGGAGGAGCAGGAGCTGAAACTGGAGGCAGTTTATGCGAAGTGGGCGGAACATGGCAGCGTGTGGTCAGCGGTGACAGTGGTGGTAGGTCGAAAGCAAAAGTATTTCATTATTTCTGTCTTGCTCACTGTTCGTATGTTATCTAGGTTCATGCGCATGCACGTCAAGAAGGGCTGCTTGACACATGCAGTCCAGGATGTTGTGTCAGATGGCAGTCACATTGAAGGCTCACACAAGGGTTGGAATTCAATAATGTGATCCCACACATGCAGGATCAAAGTCTTCGTCACTTTGGGGCACGATCACGTCCTCCGGCGCAACCTCCGCATTGCCTGGTCTTCGGGGAAGACCTCTAGCTTGGTAATATCAACCTATGGCTCCCACCACCTCCAGCTTGTCAACCATAATTCCAAGCTGTGGAACTCACTCTTGGACATGAAGGCACACCAGGGCCAACAGAAGAATCAGAAGTGGCTCCTGTGCCGTCCCGAGATGCTCATTGTCCCAAGCAAGGAGAAGTTTGGGCTCCGTCCCCTCGATCCCGAGAGCTATGGTGGGCTTATTCGAATGAAGGATGAGCAAGATGAAGATGAACCGGACCTGCTCGAGCAGCTTGAAGGTGATGAATTGAGCAGGGAGATGACCATGCACAAGGCAATCCACGATGAGATAGGCATTGACATGAAAGCCTTCTACAAACCCACCAGTTCAATGACCTCAGCCTCCTCAACACTGGTCGGGACAATGCATGTGGGCTCAGCACCAGCGGCGCCTGCTACGACAACAACAGCACGATCTTCGGGTGCCCTTGAAGACACACGTACTCCGAAAATCATGGATGCTTGCATGGCTGTGCAGGCATCAAGCATGGCTCAACGGTCACAAAACGCGAGAGACCACAATGCAGGTGATGGTTCTGGGCAACCAGGCACCATGTTGCCTGTATCGACACTCATACCTAGTGGTGACATGGACCAACGGGAAGCGGGAAGGCTGGAGCCAAGCACCGAGAGGGGGTCACCCAGTGGTGGCACCAACTCGGGAATGGTTATCGTAAGTCCCACCCTTTCGATCTAGGTGTGAAATGCTTGCTGACTTGCCACGTCAGGATCTGACCACCGATGCGGACGATGGGAACCAGCAGGAACAGCGGGAACACGATGGAGCTGGGACTTCTCATCCATCCCAATGCTCGGGCTCAGGCTCGCAGGGTGTGCCATCGAAGCGAAAGGCTGCATCGATGGAGCAGCCAGTGCAGACCACAGACAACTCACCATCAGATATAGGCGGGCATGTTTCCAAGAAGGCCCGCCTTGCTCAGGATGCTCGTGCGAGGGCAAAGCAGGCAAAAGCAAAGCGAAGACAGGCAAGTTCGGATGGTCCATTGTGGACTGTGGTATCTGCTATTTACACTGACAAATCTGCTGCAATATAACAGGCTACCACGCCTCCACCGCCATCGACCGTGCAGACAACGGCTGCAGGTTGTTAAGAACCGTACGTTTCATTTCTTAACTTGACATCACTCCCTTCGACATCCACACCATGGTCGATGTCCCGTTGCTCTATTCCCTTTATTTAACTATATCTACATGCATGCATGGATGCTGATCGCACTGCCTCGATCCACTATTCGTTTCCATCACTGATCATTGCAGTGCTACCTTATCT
>SFCI01001105.1:0-11345 GCA_004681135.1 Hericium alpestre | reverse complement strand
GTTGTCCATTGTTCTTTTCCCATTGTCATCCCAGTACTTATAGGCTCCCTGTCGCTCACCTATTTCCCTAGATTGTCCATTTCATCTGTACCGTACTGTACCTCCAATACAGGTCACTGCGCTGCTTGTCGCTTTCTGCTCTCTCGCTCCCATCATCGCTGGTGACTTGGGTGGTTCTCTGCTGTCTACGACCAAGTCTTGACAATAGGCATAATTAGTTACATTCACAATAGATCAGATACATCTGACAGAGCTATAGTTTCAGACTCCGGAGATTGCCGAGCTATAACAGAGGCTAATTTTGCAGACCTGCACTAAGTAATATACATTGTCCAGTACTCTACTAAACATTGGCTACAATTCCATCACATTCCATAACACTATATGGATTGAAGGTATGTACCATTGTTTGCTTTACTTTGTTATCATTTAATTTGATTTGTTGAAGCTCAAACATCAAAGGTTCGCAAAGAAGCATTGTGGCTGTACAACTAAACACACATCAAGAAGCCTGATCACCACTAGCTACTATCCTTTTTTATTTTATCCTATTCTCTTTCACTCCCTTGCACTCACTCTTTAACATTACTCTCTGCCATGGAATATCCTGAAATGTCATAGTATATGCCAGTTTGCTGCTGGATATCTGAGAATGCTGTGGGATATCCAGAGATGCTGTGAGATATGTGCCTATGCTGCCATGAGATATTGGAAAATGCCACAGGATATGCAAGTATGCTGCCAGATGTCTGAAACATGCTGCCAGATATTCAGAAATGCCACAAGGTATCTGAGAATGCTGTGAGATATTGGAAAATGCTGCAAGATATCAAGAAATGCCATAGGATATCTGAAAATGCCACAGGATATCCAATGATGCTGTGGGATATGCCAGTATGCTGTGAGATATACAGGTATGCTGCAGGATATGCAGGTATGCTGTAGAATGTGCAGAAATGCTGCAGGATGTCCAGAAATGCTGCAAGATATCTGAGAATGCCACGGGATATTGAAGAATGCCGTGGGATATTAAAGAATGCTGCAGGATATTGAGGAATGCCACAGGATATTGAAAAATGCCACAGGATATGCAGGTATGCTGCTGGATGTCTGCAAGGTATCTGAGAGTGCTGTGGGATACTGGGGAATGCCGCGGGATATTGGAGCATGCCGTGGAATATTGGGGTTTGCCGCAGGATATTGAGGAATACCATGGGATATTAGAGAATGCTGCAGGATATTGAGAAATGCCATGGAATATTGAGAAATGCCATGGGATATTGAGAAATGCCATGGGATATTGAGAAATGCCATGGGATATTGAGAAATGCTGTGCGATATGCAGGTATGCTGCCAGATGTCTAAAAATGCTGCAGGATATCTGAGAGTGCCACAGGATATTGGGGAATGCCATGGGATATTTGGAAATGCCATGAGATATTTAAGAATGCCACGAGATATTGAGGAATGTCACAGGATATTGACAAATGCCACAGGATATTGAAAAATGCCACAGGATATGCAGGTATGCTTCCGGATGTCTGAAAATGCTGCAAGGTATCTGAGAGTAGAGTTTGACATGAGTGCACTCGCAGGTGATCTGGATCCGAACCTGTGGGTTTTTGACCTATCCAGGGTGCTGACCTGGATCTGGACAGGTTTCAGCCACCGAGTGATCCAGAGCTGCGGGTCGGGTACCTGTGACATCATGGGTCACCTGCAGGTCAGTCGGTGCTTATTAGGCCTTACTACTCACAACACAACCTCCCCTTCATTTTTTCACCTTAATCATTTGCTATTTGCCATATTTCTTCAATGCAATAGAAGGGTGGGTCTTGTAGTGGTTAGAGGGGCTTCAGGCGAGTCACAAAATCTGTTAATTCAATTGTTCTATATTGATCTCAGGAGTCTCGCTTGATAATGAGCAAGACTCTCATTTTCTTGTTGTTCTTCGACAGTTAATGACTGTGTACCATTCTTCGACACCTACCTCATGTCGCACACCATCTGTGCTTCTCCTCGTCACCTGTTATCACCCCTGCTTTTGACAGTTCCTGCTGGTATCTCCCACACCCTCGTCGACACGTTGACCATATGCCCCAGCCCTCACCCACATTCCTAGGAGCACCATGGCCCTGGAGTAGCACGTGGAAGACGAGTGACCGCTGACAACGACTTGTGGAGCCTTGTTGCTGTAGCAACAAGGCTCGACTATCGTTCATTCATCATCCACGTGGGGTCGCATGTGCTGACTTCATCACTGTGCCTGTGTCACTCACACTCACATGTCCCCCGACAGGGCACAATTGCCCACCAATGGCTTTGCACTCTCTCATATGCCCGGAACAGTGTGCATCTGATGTTCACGTGATGCTCTGATGCCTGCGCATATACCTCCGACCATGTGCCCTCCCTGCTCGAACATTTCCAGAATCACTACGATGTCGTAGTGCCCGGTGCGAGTGATGCGTTACTCATTGCAGCATTCGCAGCTGCAGGGAAATGGGATGCAAAAGGCAGGCAGTTCAGCAGAAGGATAGGCTGCAGCTGTCCTTCTGTAGGTGCGTAGCATGCTACCATCCTCACATGTGGTGCCAAACAGGTTGGGTGCTGATGTGACCAGGATGATCCAGAGCGAAGGCACCATGCACTAGATCATCTGCGAAGATGTCGAGGACGTGTATGCGCATGTTGCACGATATCACGAAGCAGGAGGCAGCAAAGTCGACGTGCGTGCCTTCAACATACAATCGTGCACATGCCCCAGCACTTCCAGGTTCTGCAACAGCAATGCATGTGCACCAGCCCACGCCACATCCCGCCTGCACCACGCCCCGACCCTGCATGTACACAATGGCCGTGCGTGGCCAAGGGGTGGGCAGGGATGGGAGTGTTGACCGAGCAGTGGCAGCAGGTTCATGGCAGGGCTATAGCAGTGCATGCCTGCAGGAGCGTCCAGCGTGCCCCACGATGGGCTCTAGTGGGGTGGCAGTAACTGAGTCGGGTGGCGGTAGTAATTCAAAGCGGGTTGTGCAGTACTTGCAGTAGACATGTAGCATAGAAAGTCCATGTGTACATAGCATAGAGTTAATATACTGTTGATAAATAATTACTAGACCACAGGTTACCTGCAGGTGACTCGCAGGTTGATGGATTTCAATAAAAGCTTGACCTGGATCCAGACAGGTCTCAGCCACTAGGTGATCTGGATCCGTGGGTCAGGAACCTGTGGGTAAATTTTGCAGGTATACCTGTATTGACCTGCAGGTGACTCGTGACTCATGTTGAACCCTATCTGAGAGTGCCATGGGATATCAAGGAATGCCGTGGAATATTGAGGAATGCTGCAGGATATTGAAAAATGCTCCAAGATATTGAGGAATGCCACGGGATATGCAGGTATGCTGCTGGATGTCCAAAAATGCTGCACAGTATCTGAGAGTGCTGCACAGTATCTGAGAGTGCCGCAGAATATTGGAAAATGCTGCAGGATATTGAAAAATGCCATAGAATGTCTGAAAATGCCACAGGATATCTGAAAATGCTGCAGAATGTCTGAAAATATCACAGGATATCTGAAAATGCTGCAGAATAATAATGCAAAACATATGTGTATGTTGGCCAACCAAGGCAAGATGATAAACTTAAATATGTGAGATGTTGGCCAACCATAGCAGCATGCTGCAGTAAAATATGTCAGATGTTGGCCAACCATAGTGGCATGTCATGGTAAAATATTTCAGATGTTGGCCAACCATGGTACCATGTTGCAGTAAAATATTTCAAATGTTGGCCAATCAAGGTGCAATGGTAGAGTATATAATATCAGATGCTGGCCAACCAAGGCAGAATGCTAGTGCAGAATTATACAAGATGTTGGCCAACCAAGGTGAAATGCTAAAGTATAGTTATATGAAACATTGGCCAACCATAGCAGCATGCCATGGTAAAATATCCCAGATGTTGGCCAACCATAGTGGCATGCCGCAGTAAAATGTTTCAGATGCTGGCCAACCATAGCAGCATGTCACGGTAAAATATCTCAGATGTTGGCCAACCATAGCAGCATGCAGCCTTGCAGCATATTAGATATTGGCCAAGCATACTGATATGCCACAATATGTCACAATATGCTGCAATATGCCACAGTATACTGAATTATAGCTTGGGTATATTTTCTGCTTGGCCAGGCATATTTGATTGCAGAAATGATGTACTTGGCCAGACAATACCTCATGGTAACTAACTGTCAGGTATAGGAGCATAGGCAAACATTCCCAGGCAATGCAGCATGATAATTAAGATTATCATTCTGGCCATACTACTATGACTACACTAGGACGTTGGCCAACGTGAGCTCGCCAATCTAGAATGTGACGGTGTCAGTTTGGCTCACCATTCCCGTACAGGAATTAGTACTGAATGGGCTCCCCCTGTTCCGATGTTGTAGTCTGCAATTTTGGCGGGTGTTGTCAGAAGTTTATCCTAATGTTCTGACCAGGTTTGTAACCTGTGTCATTCTTGTGTGATATGATGGACAGATCAACACAGTGCCAAGTCCGTCACTATAGCCTGACTGCTACTAGTGGTCCCAAGGAGTATAACTCTAAGGCCCATTCCTTAGAGAGAGGATGAGAGAGAGAGAGAGAAGTGAAGAGGAGCAGAGTGAGTCAAGCTGCTATTGNGAGTAGCTAGATGCNAGGTATNCAAGAGGATAAACTTAACACTACAAGTCCATGTACGTGAAGTTTATATAGTAGAGGGTCAGAGCCATCAGACGGAATGTTTCATATGACACGGACCTGAGGGTCAGGTGAGACAGAACACTCAGGCAGGGTACGCCAAGTCAGAGGAATGTATAGTGCAGTAGATGTCTGATGGTCCAGGTGAGACGGAACACTGAGTCTCAGAACAGTAAGTATCAGACAGAACAGATTGTGGTGGGGGAAACGATGACGGTAAGTGGTATCTATGGATAGGTGGAGAGGGGGGTGTCATTGTAGAAGAAAAGAAAAAGTTAGTCCAAGAATAAGCATATGAGAAACGTAACTGAGAACAGTCATAACAAGTCATCCCTATATACCTGGAAATGAAAGCTGTCTTCAGGTTGTCTGGGCCGGTGAAGGTGGAGGACAGCGAGAACAAGAAGTTCAAAGCTGATGGCTTCAGCTCAGCCAATATCCTTGCCATCTTTGTTCCAGCCAGAGAGGAGCTGCCATGCACACCAACAGTTGCCAACGACGATGCCAAAGCCGAAGCCAGAACTGGCATCAGAGAAGGCATGGAGGTTGATGACATCAACTGCACCCGGTATGCATCAGCATAGGGATTCGTGCTGGATGGCCCACCAGGCAATGTCGTTCTGTGTGCCATTGGGCAGGTGGATGCACTTGAAGGGGTTGGTCCCAAAACTGCCTAGCATGGCCTCGAGACGGGTCAAATAGACTCAGCCTCAGGGAAACACAGCACAGGTGTGAAGAAGCTTCCCATGGAGATTTTGCATCTCATGTAGATCATGCGTTGAGGACTCCTGCCACTGCTTGATGGCGATAAGGTACTTTTTGGCTTTTGCAGCAGGAAGCACAATGGTTTGCTCAGATATGTTCCAGATGAATCCAGTGAATTGAAATTTGTTGCTGAAGGGGACATCTTTCTCGAGTTGCCAGGGAATGCCGAGTATTTCTGACTTGCAGTCAATGTCAGCCAAGCAGCAGGAATAGTGGGCATCTTTGGGGGATCACACTGAGGATTGGGATAAATCACGAATGAGGAAAACCATGTCCTCATCGAATTCTTCTGTATGTCCATCTGGGAGTGTGTCTCCTCCATACCAGATGCATCTGCCTGTTTGATGCTGGCTGCCATTGGCAACGATGTGAGTGTGCAGTTCGCTTCTTAGCTGATTGTATTCTGTGATGTGTTCACACAGGATACAGATGAAAATATGGTCGTCAACTCATTGGGAAATGGGGCCAAGACCGTAGAATCTGAAGATATCAGTTCTGGCATCTTGCAAGTAGCCATACATGCCTGCGTTGGGCATGGTGCCAAAGGCGGCACTCGTATCAATTACAAAGATGCTGTCTTCTGAAATGTGAATGACGATGCCTGGCCACTGCGAGGGGTGTAGGAGAACAGTTTGGTATGCTTCGGAGACGTCTCAGACAGCGGCTTGTGAACCTGGGGGGAGTCTGCTGATTAGAAGGCATATAGCGGTGAAGGTACCCCAAGTGCATGAAAAATCATTTGAATCTATGTGGGAATTAATGGAAGAGTGGGTAGGCATAGGGGAATGAGGAAAGGAGAAATTCTGTATAAGTTGAAGCTTCAAAGGATTGTGGGGTTTTGAGACTAAGGATAAGGGAGAAGTTTGAAAGGGGCCAAGTCTTGAAAGAAAGAATGTCGGTCTCAGAGAAAGGGCCTAGATAACGACCTTTTTCGAACTCGAAGTTTACGATGCACGAGAAGTTGGAAGCATGTTCTAGCAAAGAAGAATTATTAGGAGGGCTATCAGTACGTGTGATCTTGAGAATGCCTATGATAAAACCAGATGATAAACCACTATAGATAAGGGGAAATTTAGAAAGTAGATGGGTGTCTGTGAGCACGTGAAGCCATGCATTAGCATGGTATGGCATACAGGGCTTAGAGCATCTGTGCAAGATGGCACGCACTCACACTGTGCAATCTGTCTCTGCAACCAGAGCATTCATGATGGCAAGAGTGACACGAGGGGCATCCTCCGGCATGCTGCCAATCGAGGCAGAGCTCTTCTTTGCTGGGGTTGAGGATGTATCCATGTCAGTTGCATGTGCATCTCACGGGGGCGCCGTTCCATAAAGTGGACGAGCAGCAGGAGTGGAGGCTGTGAGGGCAGCAGCTGAGACAGATGGCACAGATAGGCGAGCCAGGTTCCTCTGTGCCCGGTTCAAAAACCTGGGAGGAACTCGCATGGGATTTTGCTGTGCGGTTGTTGCATCAGGGGCGTGGGAAAGGGCTGCACATGCACGAGCACTTCACTTGGGTGGTGAGAAGGGAGAGGAGCATTGATAATGGCAGGATCATTTGCACATAGCATCATACTGGTCTCTCTCTCGGTGGTCACAGTCACGGTCGCACAGCTGGCGAAGGTATGTTTCCTGATCTCATGCAAACTGGAGCGGCAGATGGAACACAATCATGCATTATAGTGTGCAAGTGTGCAATGATGAGATCAATGCCAATGCATAGTGGATGTGTATACACAGGCAGATCATTATGCGATACCACTGACACAAGTATGCACATGTAAATGCAGGTGGGTGTGGAGAGGTGAGGCATGCATTTGATTCGCAGATGATGCATTATGATGCATATATGCAGGCACGAGCAGGCAAATATGAGTGATGTGGAGAGAGAAGAAGGAAAGGTTGGTTAGCAAAAGGGCAAGGAGATGAGAGGGAAGGCAGACATTACCTCTTGTTCGAAGCGGGCCATTTGCTTGGATTGCTTTTCTTGCATGTAGTTCCTGCAGATGTTTGCCAGGAGCTCCTCATTGATTTCCCCAATGCTGAAGGCTTTGTAATTTGGGTCAGAGTTTTAAAGGTCATCGTGCCATGTGCAGTGGACTTGGGCCTGATACTGGAGGAGGATCTCCGGGCCATTTGTGTGACTGTGCGAGTCGTGGCATTCGATGTTGACAAAGAAATTAGTGAGATCAGTAATGTGCTCGTCGGACCAGGTACTGGTGGATCTGATTTCTTTGATAAGGCAATTCTTGGCCAGGGACATTTGTTCCCAAGTCAGATTCATGTCGGGGATGGTGTTCTTCGAACTTTGAAGGGAGCCGATGGGGCATAGGAGAATGCTGCCTGAGGTATACATCTCAAAACCCCATGTGTCCTGGTTGGATAACATGCAGTTAGCTAAGGCATCTTTGCAATCCTCAACAGAGAAGTGCCAGAGGTCAATGTGCTCATAGTTCCTGAGCTTCTGGAAGATGAAAGCTGATGAGTGCGGAGTGAGGCGATTGGGGACCTTGGTCACAAAGTTACGATTCCTTAGAATCATTTACTCTATACTGGCTTTTTCTATCGAAAACGATACCACAAACAATGACCATCCCCATTTGGCAGTTGGCTTATATAATCACAAGTCAACAATCTGACGAGTTTGCAGATTCAATTCCAGTTCAACCTTGAATTCTATTATTTTATTTTACAATCAAAATATCTCACTGTCACTGTTCACAATCATCATACATAACATTTATATCTCATTACAATTTCTTAGAAGCCTTACAGTGAATCTGTTCACTTCGTATCATCTTAAGGTCATTCTTCACTTGCTCATGCTCTGTAACTTGATCTAGAGATATCTCAATCAACTCTCCACTGTTTACATGTTCTCAAGTGGATCAAATGATACTCATTCATTGCTTTCTAGCCATATTTTATGTGTCATGATTCATGCAGAACTCACAGAATGCAAAGCATTCCTGTATTTTCCCCTTTAATACACTTGATCTCCAGCTAGCTTAGTCAGTTCTTGACAGATTCACTTGTTCTCAATTGAATCAGAATCTACTAATTTATAGTTTTTCAGCCATACCTCATGCATTCAGATCTGTGCAGAACTCACAGAACACAAAGTGTTCCTGTGTTTTCTCCTAGGATGTGACTCATATGAGCTCATCAATTTACAATTTATTGATGTAGATGGATTTGAGGGACGTGCAGAGCGGGATGATGCTCGCGATCGTCTGGCTGAGCTCGTCTGCCTGCATTCTCTCCTGCGAAAAGGATAGCTTCGACCACGAGTCGGGAGAGGTGATGTATATTCGACGGACGAGCCGTCCGCGTGCGGCGCATAGGCGGCTGCGGGGTGGTGCTTCACCAGAGCTCCCCTCCTCTGTCAGTACGACCCGCAATTGGCGCGCGCGCTCTTGGTCGCATATCCAAAGCGTTTCGTAGAGCATGGGAAACGCAATGTGGCGCCATGTTTTACAAACTGAGACAAGGGCACAACGGTCACGAAGGATAGGTGGGGGCAGCGGGACCGCAACGAGACTGTCGTCGACTTCGTCACTGAAAGGGACTGGTGAATAGTCCATGTCGTGTATGGACGGATCCGAGGCGGCATGGAGGAGGATTTCGTGCCATAACTCTACTGGCAGCGGCTTCGTCGTCGTCGTCTTCGGGCTGTAGTGCATTGATCTTGACGTTGAGAACAACGAGAAGATCGGCGTGTAACTGGATTGTCATGCTGAGAAAGCTGAAGAGCGGAGCGCCCATAAGTAAAGTGGAAGCGACCGAAATTGGACCCACTTTCCCGCCCTTTGACGGCCCGCCACTTCCCGCCGTCCAAAGCCCGACGTTTGCTTTGCTCAACGCCCCCCTCTTGTTCAATATGGGTCTATCAGTATCACCAGTGGATGGTTACGCTCACGTCCATCGAGCAGAACCTGCCCTCTGATCGCCATTAACCGGCATCTAGAACTGGACCCGGTGCTGTCGCTGCGGCTGGAATGCCGCGCGATGAGCAAAATTTTGTACGAAACAAGTGTGTCAAAATGATGCCTGGGCATACCTTATCATAAATCAGCCTGAAATACGACGACTCCAGGGCTTTGCTTGCACAATAATGTATAGTGAAACCATCTTTTGCCTAAGCCGACTCTAAACACCCATGTCCATCTTCAATAAATCACAAGCACTCACTCTTTAGGGTTTGACTGTAATAAAAGCTACATGTGAACTGAGCGCAGCAGACTCCTGCATACTCGGGCTCCGCGATCTGATACGCATACTAGTTAGCGAAGCACAAAGTTGAAAAGACTAGAAATATGAGAAGACCAACCGCTTGGTCTTAAGATTCTTATATAGCCGAAACATACTTCTTAACGGAGAGTGGAATGCAAGATACAGTGCTTTATCGACAACCTTGATCGAAATACTCTGAAGAGCATCGAGAAACGGCTGATAAACGCCTGTTTGCCCACCAAATTAGGTGGCGAACTTGCATAAGATAGTCTTCGTTAATATACACGGTAGTTCATGGAGGAAGATGAAGTATTGCATGGGTATATGCGGTGAGGGAGATGATTGAAGCTTGAAGACGCGACTCGGACAAGCCGAAGGCACGACAGCACGACGCGTCGCGATCAGGTGACTTGCCAGCTTAGTCACCACGGAACGGCTCATCGGAGATCGGAGACGGTTCGGAGACTGACTCGGAGGAGACAGTGCAGGTTCTCCCTGTCTACGCTCATCCGTCATCCGGTGTGTATCAAGTCGAGAATGTAACCAGTACATACTGCCTCTGTACCCAAAGATAGGATGAGGTACGTCGTTCAAGCTTTTGTGTTTATCATTGATCGTAAGGTCGCGGCATAGAGTAAGTACTGATGCCAAGTAAGCACTGTTTCCAACGAAGCATGCTGGAAGGGCTTCAGACTGCGTCCTGTATCGAACGTTGGCGGATAATGACGGTCCATGCGCACATTTTCTGGCTTGCTCTATATTAATAATAGCCACTATCTCAACGAAAATAGCTGAACAAGTACAGCCCAGCGGGGTATTCGTTCGCTAACTGCTTTGGCCTTCCCAGCTTTGGCTTGATACTCCGATGACTAGGTCAGCAACTCTGTCGTATCTCTCGTGACTGCGTTTTATACTGAATTGCATTAGGCACATCTGTCATCAGGGGATAACAATAGCTTCACGCGTCCGGGGCCATGATATTGCATGTGCTCTACACTCAATCCTCTTATCTTGAAGGGTAAGCATGGTCACCGACTCACCATCATCAGGTCCTGTGCCATTACGACTAGCGCATGTATCTGGCATCGGCAGATTCCTATCCCCTTGTCGACCTTTCGCTAGGTCGACATCGGGATCGTTATTGCTACATCGGCACAAAACCCTGCGCCTCCCTGTTCTCATTACACTTGGCGGTGGCGCCTCATTAGCTGTGTGGGGGAAGATCTAGACCAGACTCATGGACGTAATAATATATACCTCTCCCGAGGATGAAAGCGAACCTGTTCCGTATTCTAAAGCAGGTTCAGACGACATTTTCCGTACCTGTACGCGACTTGGAGAAGCCGACAGTAAAAGGCAGCAGACCTTTCCTCTGGTCTCTTGATTGGGTCATGAACAATTGTGTTGTTTTTGCGAGCGAGTAAGGGAACGTTTCGAATTATGAACCGTTGGGATCAACTGCATGTCTATACTAAGTACTACTGTACCATTTCGGTCGTAGGCTCGCGTCACAGGTCACAGAGGCCCGCGAGCCTAAGGTTTTCTGGTGTCAATAATTTTCTTTTGATTTATTGGATTTTAAAAATTTGGTCACGGCCAACATTG
>SFCI01001104.1:0-10062 GCA_004681135.1 Hericium alpestre | reverse complement strand
ANCTGNTCANCNNNGATCGTTNNNTTTCNNCCATANCGCNTGNTNNNNGNGTAGCTCACCCTGGCCGGTGCTCTGCAAGCGACACACGGGCAATCATATGGATCCCACAATGACCGTTTCACACNGACCCNCCATTCATGCTCATGGTTGTCGTGGTCGTAAGATGCAGTCGGTGGATGCAACCATAGCGATGGACACCCACTTATCCAGCTGCGATGATATGCTTACTTCGAAGGGACNTTCATACTCCTTTCGGCTGGTTTGTCTGTNGATTCTGGCTGTTTGTTCTTACTTACTCCTCAGCTGTTACTGAGNGCCGCAGCNGTGCCTATTGGCCTGATCAATATCATACCTTNGTCTCCAATTGCAACGGCCGACTTTATCATATCCCGACCTNGCGTCCAGCATTGGCCAGATCANATACTAANGTCAGATGAAACNATCCTGAGGCACGATGGTTGNGCATTCATCTACTCTGCCTTAGGGAGACTAATACTAACACATTTTCTCNGAAGATCAGTGCGGGCGAGCTGAAACCATGTGCACGATGTGTTTGAAGTATGAATGCTAGTCTACCTAGAGTTGATGTCATTCTGCCTGATGGTTTNGCTTACAACTTTTTGCTCTGATGTTCTCGGCACCTGTCTTGGACACTTGCCTTGAAACNGCTGTATCAGAAATCNGTTTCTTTATCTCCGNTGTGTCTCCAGCTCAGCTCAACCCTGTATCATTGGGGTCNTACCTGTCATATTTGTGGTGATGTGTCTTCGAAAATAATAGATCTAGGCAAGAAAAAAACTGGCNGTAGGNAGAGTAATATCCCTCATAAGTTTCGGCTGAACTTTGCGAATCTGGTATAATCTGTTCCAATGCTCGGAGAAAATGAATGGCAGAAGAGATAAGAAGTCGGGAAACTCGCAGGTCGAACCTCTACCANGAGTAGAATCCACATGCATGGTGTTATGCATACTTCTAAACCACTACACTACACTCATCAGACTTAGTACTGTATGGCTTCCGAGGCAATTTGTGACTTGCAGCAGAGAGGGCCGCGGAATATTTTTGTTTCCGTTAAAAAACTGACGAANTCCGACGAAAAGCAGCCGGGTAATTCGAGCTCAGCTGCACCGACGGCCTGGATTCTAGGCTACGTGCTCCGCATCAGCGGCATCGAGTTTTGGGCGGCTGTTGCCGAAATCGTTCCCGTCTCACCAATCGGCGGCAAACCTCGCACGTACGCGTAAGTACTTATAGAACGACGTGTACGTCGATTTGTGTGAGTCGACAATCCACACTCCACCCACACCCTTGTACTAANCCACCAGGTGTAAGGTTTGAATACATAGTATGCGACCTTTTCCAACCCTCTACTGCAGGATCTAGCTNTGATAGTCTGATGAATCTTCCAGCTCGTTCCAAATGATGCTTCGTGGCGTANGAAAGGCGCACTTGATAATGATATTGTGCTTGATATCATCCACATGGCGCTGTCTCCCGCTGTCTCCCGCTGTCTCCAGTGCAGTNGCTTGGCTGACTGGAAGCAAATAATTCCGCTTCGGCAGCGATAAGTCCTCGACGGCGGGACATCCTATCAGTGGCCTCCCCTGGACTGACGATTTTCCACAAGCGGCGCTTGGCAAACATCGCAGTGTTCGCTTTTTGCAGCCAGCAATCTGCGCTGTCTCTTCGCCATAGCAACCGTGTGACCTCAACTCGCACCATGCAGACAGAAGGTGGGCATATCATGATGGAGCCAAGTGTCTTTTCATCGGGTGATGTCGATTTCTGGAGAGGTTTCGCGCTATGCACCCTTGACGAATATCAGGCCAACCGTAAGGGCAGACGCGGGACCCTGGCAGCCGCTTGTTCGAAACGCCTGCTTGCTCGACATGATTGGCGGGCTGGGGCCGTGTCGCGACAATGTTTGCCGGCAGCGTCGACGATGCGCCGGCGGGGGTGATCTCTGCGCCGAAATCGCGGAGCCCGAAATTGAACTTCCGTCCAAAGGCGACCAGCGCCTTTCTTCACCACGTCGACTCTCCTAGAAGGCATTTTTTTCTCATCTTTAGACAGGTCAACCGTACTCTCAGAAGCTCTCAACACTCAGTGTATAAATAACTTGATTTTTTAAACCAAATAGCGACCTGTAGGAACCAAACAAGGTCTAAAATTTTACCGACACGCTGGTGAGTGCGGACCCGGCACAGACCGCAGGTAAGATAACCGGGCGCCACCCGACTCCCAAGCCATTCCGACCTCACGGCGGGCAAGGACTTGTAGCGAACGTCGCCGAAGAGGCAGAGTCGTCCCGTCTCCATCTCTCCAAAACATCCTTATATAAATACTACCCTTGGCCGTGGAAAGATGGACCTTCCACCCCCCTTGACCCGCCTCGCCTCCCGCTCTCCAAATGGCTTCTCCTGCCAATACCCCCGCTCCTCATGGGGACAATACCCCCCGCCAGCCACCTCTTCATTCCGATCCGAACTCTGAAACCAACACGCTCGCTGATCCACAAGAGCCGGCGATTCTTCCCGCCTCCCATAACCGTGCCAATGCCGATCTTAGTTTTCCCTTCGAGACCACCAATTACCTTGAGGCGGGTATCACTGACGAGTATCGTCAAGTCGCCAAATCTGGAACTGTTCCCCTCGTCGGTGCATTGCAAAGAGCGCCGACAAGACTCGCAAGAGATCCTACACGAGATCTCGAGAAACAGGAGAGGCTGAAGGATGTCAAGCTCGTTGTCTGGAAACCTGATGACCCCGAGGATCCTCGTAATTGGAAACCACTTTATAAGTGGTGTACGTTCTTTCACTACTGTCATGCTTCTTCGTTGTTAATGTTTCTGTTACTCCAGATCTTACTGCTATTGCTGCTGGGTCTGTTGTTTCAGTGGCCTTTGGAAGCGCCATCGTTACTGGTGACTTCAAAGATATCGAAAAGGAGTTCGGTGTCAGTGGTGTTGTCGTTGCGCTTAGTGTCTCTCTTATGGTCGTTGGCTTTGGGTCAGTATCCTTCACAATCTCGTCAGTCGTGCTTATTGTTCTGACTTGTGGTCGTCAGTATCGGACCGCTAGCATGGGCACCGCTTTCTGAGCTCTATGGTCGCAGAATATTATGGACCATTCCATACTTCCTCTACGTCAGTAAGTATGAGTTTCTGAAAATTTCTTTGTATCCGCGTTCTTATCACGTTTTCACCAGTCTTCAACATTCCTTGTGCTCTCGCACCAAACATTGGCACATTGCTTGTCTGTCGATTCCTGTGCGGTATCTTCGCTAGCACTCCTCTTGCCTTGGCTGGTGGAACTATCGCCGACATCTGGGATAACAACGAGCGCGGTTTCGCCATTGCTCTGTTCGCCGCCGCGCCTTACGGTGGGCCTGTGCTCGCGCCTATCGTTGGTGGCTTCGTTGGCGAGACCATTGGTTGGCGCTGGATGATCTGGGTCAACATGATCTTTGCTGGTGTGACGTATGTCTCGTGCTTTCTATTACCTGTCAATGTACTGACTTATGGGCAATTTAGGGCCATCTTCATCGCTTTCATGCCGGAAACATATGCACCCGTCCTTTTGCGCCGTCGCGCCAAGAAAATGCGCGAGGAAACTGGCAACGATAACATCGTGACAGATCAGGAACTGTTCCCCCGTCCCTTCTCCGATATCCTCGTCGAGACGCTCGTTCGTCCTTTCGTCATGCTCGCCACTGAGCCTATCCTGCTCCTCATGTCGCTCTACATCTCTGTGGTCTACGGTCTGCTCTATGCCTTCTTCTTCTCCTTCCCCGTCGTCTTTGGCGAAGGCTGGGGCTTTAACGACGGCTTGGTCGGTCTTACGTTCTGCTCGGTACTGATCGGCGTCGCGTTAGCGCTCTTTATCACCCCACAATTCGAAAAGAGATACATGCAGGTGGTCACGCTCAAGGGCAAGGCTGATCCTGAGGATCGTCTGCCTGGCATGATGGTCGGCGCTCCTTTCGTCCCCCTCGGTATGTCTTGATTCAGTACTGTCTATCTGAGCATTGTCTGACCTTTCCCGCTACAGCGCTGTTCATCTTCGCCTGGACCTCTCCACCGATTGTCTCGCCCACTGGTGGAAAGTGGATTGGACCATGTATATCCGGCGTGCCCTTCGGCTTCGGAATGGTTATCCTCTACGCCAGCGCAAACGGCTACCTCATCCAGACCTTCTCCGGGTTCGTTGCGTCTGCGCTGGCCGCAAAGACTGTCGTGCGTAGTGGTATGGGTGCTGCGATGCCGCTCTTCATCGTTGCTATGTACCATAATCTTGGTAACGAATGGGCAGGCACGTTGCTTGCGTTCTTGGCTCTCGCTATCGTGAGTCTTTCCCCGATCTATCTCCGACGCCCCAGTCTGACTTGAATGTTATTGCGCAGACCCCTATACCATACCTTTTCTACTTCTACGGAAAAGGTATCCGTGCGCGTTCGGCGCGTGCTTCAGAAGCATAGAATGAAGCCGCCTTCTTCTCTTTTATTGTCATTCTTTTCTCTACCTTTGTTCCACGTGCCCCGCCCGTCCGTCCTTTCCTCAGTCCATATACAGCATGCCCTCGGCCCAACCACGAGCGGACGCCCGGACGTCTTAGATTATAATTCTTATTCCCCGCACATCCACACATCCTGCCGTCGTATCATACCTTTTCTAGCATCGTCTGCAGTGTTTCAAAGACACTAGTAATGATTTTTCCACCTGGGTTATATGGGTCATGTAGCATAACGTAGACGCGTCGCATCGCAATGACAGAAAGACAACATGCCATCAGCCAGAAACTGTTCAGAGGCTGTTATCTATTAAAGTTTTCGGAGAGTAAGGAGGGTGCTCAGTAGCTGTTGTTCCCCGCCAAGCGACTTTCAAATAAGGCCACTTTCCGGACCGCTCTTGACCTGCGCCTGCATTGACATCGCGAACTTGTACAAGGACGTGAACCTTCAAGCTTCAACGTTTCAACCCTGGTGAAAATCGCCTAGTTCCAAGGTGATTTACAACGATTTGAGTCGATCCTTCGGTTAAGGATCGACCTGGTTCGAAAAATGGCACTATACACGACGTAGATCGACGACTTCTGTGGCACTTGACACAAATCATAAAATTTAAATCCGTGTCGATCCACATCGAACTATGCAGGACTCGGCTGCAAACCTCCGTGGACGCGTTGTCGTCGAGGCCTTGATACTTCCGAATCATATCTGCGAAGCCATTGATCTTATCCTTGACACCTGCAAGATCCTCTTGAGCATCCTGCACCATCTAAAGGGTGATAAGTTGTTATGCCGAGTCAAGTGCCACCGAAGAAAACGTACATCGATGCGATCAAGAACAGTGTTTAAACCAGATACGACCAATTTCAAAGGGGGGAAGCCGTCCGCAAAGCTCTCGGTGATTTTGAGAGCTTCCTTGATCCCCGTCCATGCAGTACGAGCCACAGACTTAGCGCGTGCCGAGGAAGGACTGGCTATATCCTGATCTATACCATCGGTCGACAGATCGTCCAGAGATGTGGGCGGTTTGTCTTCAGGCATCAATGGGTTATCTGTCAGACACATTGGGAATTGGGTTAGTCTTTGTGTTGTCCATATACAGATCGACATTTCTTACAAGAGCGATCTTCACGAAGATTGTCAGTCGGACTCTCTTCGTGAGGGGGATTGATGGTCTGACGTGACGCCGCTGTATGATTGTGCGGACCGGCGTCCAAGGACGTCGAAGCAATCCCCAAAGTTTCGGCAGGTTCAGAGTTGGGGCTTATCGACCCTGGCGCATGAACGTGGTCACTGGGCTGAGCTGCGGTCATATTCTCTGCGGCCACGTCGACGTCTTCGTTTTCCTGCTCTACAGGCACGACATCGACGATTTGGTTGCACGATGGAGAGGGTGGCGCAGAGGCCGATCTTCTGGATGGTGAAGGCTCCAGTGTAGTTATGAGGGGGTGACATAAGAACACATCACCAATGAGTTGCCAGACGCGATGGCGAGATCTACCACAAGGTACGTCGGACATTGCTGGAAATATTTGCTCAGTAAAATCATCGAAAAAGTAATATTAGGGATGGTCAGAGTGGCCAATTCTGGCCTGATTCTGGAGTTGATTCATGTTTTGATTCTGTCGTTGATTCTTGTTATCAGAATCATGGGAAAGCCAGAATCACTACTCAATGCGAGACCGACTCTGGAGTAGAGGCCGCAGCGATACCATCTGAATCACCTCTCTGATTCTGCTCCTGAGACACTTATACAGACATATATCTGGCTTATCTAACTTAATGCTGGAGAATTAAATATCATTTTGCAAATTTGTGTAATTCCTGGTGCCTGGTGTGTGTGTGCCAACTGGTTCGCATTTTTACCCCTGCTGTCCTTCGCTCCCCGACAGCATCCCACAAGTGATCTCTCTGCTGCACATATCATGTCTCTCCTTCACTGTCAGTACGCCTTCACATCATGGGATGCAAGAAAGCCACTCCGAAGCCAGATGGCATCAAAGAAGCTCCGACAAGGAAGTCTCAACGCTCCGCTGGAGATGACAGAAAAAGTGCCGATGAAGCTGATGGTGGCCGTGTCCATGTTGAGTAAGTAGCATATACCTGTAACGAGTAGACACTCACCAACATGATGGCCGTGCTGCAAATAGATGGGATGACGACTTCTCGAAAACACTGCTCGCCGCCATCACAGACAACCCTGCTATTAAGCAGGGCCTGTTCCCATCGCCTGGAGCCAACGTATCGACTACAAATGGTGGCGATAAGGGGAAGGCTGAGTTTCATTGTCAGCTAGCAAGCATGATGTTTTCTACGCACCCGAAGTTTGCGGACAAGTTTGCCTTGGCCAACACCCCGAAGCTGAAGACAGTCTGGGCTAATAAGATTAAGAATCGGTTGAGAAAGTCAGTCCATTATGGTCAGGACAAGCCAGACTTTGACTTTACTAACCTTCCCTGGTGTTCAGCATGGTAGACACCACGACTGCATATATGGCGGAGCTGGGCGAGACAGGTTCGGGACTAAGCAAGGAAGATCTCATTCAAGATCCAGATATCGCGAACAGAAGAGGTACGTACTTGATTTTATCCAAGAGCTTGTCTTGAAAGTCGCTGCGCCACAGCTGCTATCAACGAGGAATGCCCGTGGTATGAGGACATGCACGCCCTAATCGCCGAGCATCCCAATCGGGTACCTATTGGTCTTGGAAACAGCACTACTGCTGTCGATGAGTCAGTCATGGCTGAAGACAACGATCTGAGCACGCACGATGAATCTACAGACGATGGAGGGTCCGAGACAGAGGAGGTCACCACCAAGGATCAAGACCTGATTGAGGTCGAGGTTTCATCCGATAGCGACGACCATGAGGTGACACTCACCACGAAATTGGAGCCTGACATCACTACCCACACTCTCCTGTCTGCTCCCAACACTGATGTCCCTATCAGCTCTACGCTGGCAAAATGCAAGTTGAAGACGGAGGCTGCCAAACCCAAGCCTGCTGTCATAAATCATTCTGCCGCGAAACTGACACCGAGGCCCGTGAAGAAAACCAAGGTCAGAGAATTCGCTGATGTTGCCCAAGCGATGGAGACGACAGAGCAAGAGAAGATCTCGCTCAAAAAGGCAAGGCTTGAACGCGAGAAAGCTAAGATAGAGAAGCGGGCTGCTCAAAGGTCGAAGAAATGGGAGTATAAACAGGAGAAGCTTCGCGTCCAAGCCTCGATCACGAAGTTGAAGATGGAGCAGGCTCATGCGATCGAAATGGCAAAGATGCAGCTGGGCGGCGCTGGTGGTAGCTCTTCTTCACGTGAGGCATCTGCTGCCATTGCGCAGCCTCCCAGTATGATGTCCATGTTCGATGGGATGTTTGAAGGTGGAGATGCTGGGGCCGATTTTGATGAAGCTAACACTTTCATGGGCTTCACAGGGTTAACCGGCCATCAGGAAGGTGGGGTATAGCATCTGCAATCCCGAGACTTTAAGTAGCATACATGATTCAAAGATATGTACAGAAGAATAAGCAGACGTAGAAATGCCCGATATCCTGCATGTCGCATGCATCGCCTCCTCCTGCCTTGCCTGCCCTCACAGCACCTCTTCCTTCTCTGCTTGGGACCTACCACACCATCATCTGCTGAACGTACCACTCGTCATTCCAGATCATGCACCCGAGCTCGCGCCACGCACCACTCATCATGATCGTGATGCCGATGAAGGAGCGGCACATGATCAACCCCGGCTGGGTCGGCACTGTCATCGTCGAGGCGGAGGGCACGAATGAGGGCCTCGCGGACCTGCAGCACCAGTGCGGCATGGCATTCCCGCCTGCGGTCGGTGGCGGGCTGATGGCCGGGCAGAAGTGCAAGCGCGAGCGGAACATGTGGCGAGCGCGTTCGTGCTGTCTGCGGTGCTGAGCGATGCGTCGAGCATGCGATGCTGCCAGCTGTAGTCGCCCTTGTGCTTCCCGCCGTGCGTCCACCCGTATGCACGCTGCTGGTCCATGTCGTACGGATGCCGATCTCATCGATGATCGTCGAGTACGTGCCGACGATGTTCGCATCCGCCTTGAGCTCGTCGAGCTGCTCGTGTAGCGACTTGCGGATTGCACGCTCGCCGATCTTCACCGCTGGCAGCTGCGAGCAGTACTTGACATGCAGCACCCCGAGCGTGTTTGCGTTGAACCAGTTCCAGTGCTGCATCATGAGCATCAGCCTGTCGTAGTAGTGCGTCGAGTAGCAGCACTGCCCGCACAGGTCCGCCTCCTTGAGCAGTGGTGGTGGCATGAACATGGGCAGCACGACGAACAGGATCGCCTCGGGGTGTGCCGCCTGCACACGCCACATACACCTGCCAGTGCGGGTGCCAGAAGTCCACGATGAACACCACGTCACGTGCCTTCTTGTTGCACCTGTCCTCTAGCGGCAGCATCTTGAAGTAGTCCGGCCACATCACGTATCCCGTCTCAATGTCCCACACTCTTACTAGATGTCCGCTGCGTGCCCGATGACCGTGGCGGGGAATGGCCAGCTGAATGCCATGCACACACGTGCTATCTGTGAGGAAGTCGTATGCACTCTCCCAGTGCTCCGCATCCGTGATCTCGGGGCGGCGCACATTGTCGGCCGTGGGCGATAGCGACGAGAGTGAGCCCGCTGAACGGCGGGGCCCACAGTACACGCCACATGTCCTGGTTGTTGCTGTTGTTGTGTGCATGCAGCAGCGTGGCGGACAATTTGTCCACGAGGTGGTGGCCTGCATAGATAGACCTCCGCACCATGCGGGCACATGTTGTCCAGGCTCCTTACACTCACATCCTCCATGTTCCACCCATCGCCCCATGCATGCACGTGGTCAGGGCAGTACGTCCAGATCACATAGTTGAGCACGTTCATGCCATCCGTGGCGCAGAAGCACGAGCACGAGCAGAACGTGTGGCGAGCGCGTTCGTGCTGTCTGCAGCGCTGAGCGATGCATCGAGCGTGCGATGCTGCCGGCTGTAGTCGCCCTTGTGCTTCCCGCCGTGCGTCCACCTGTATGCACGCTGCTGGTCCATGTCATATGGATGCTGATCTCACCGATGATTGTCGGGTACGCGCTGAGGATGTTCGCATCTGCCTTGAGCTTGCCGAGCTGCTCGTGCAGTGACTTGCAGATCGCGCGCTCACCGATCTTCACCGCCTGCAGCTGCGAGTGGTACTTGCCGTGCAGCACCCCGAGTGCGTCCATGTTGAACCAGTTCCAGTGCCACGTTACAAATGCCAGCCCGTCGTAGTAGTACGTCGAGTAGTAGTACTCCGCGCAGGTCTGCCTCCTCGAGCGGCAGTGGCTGCATGAACACGGGCAGCGCAACGAACAGGATCGCCTCGGGGTGCGTTGCCTGCATGCGCCGCATACGCCTGCCAGTGTGGGGGCCAGAAGTCCGTGATGAACGCCACGTTGCGCAGCTCCTCATTGCACCCGTCTTCTAGTGGCAGCATCTTGAAGTAATATGGCCGCATTACATACCACATTTCGATGTCCCACACGCCGTGCTGCGCCCAGATGCACTCG
>SFCI01001103.1:0-11361 GCA_004681135.1 Hericium alpestre | reverse complement strand
GCCCACGCTCCAGCGGCTGACGCAGTGATCCATGCCCTGCGGGTACACGCTGAGGTAACCCTCAGCCTGCCGTGCGGGGGCAGGTGCGTGCACATGGACGTACTCCGTGTCATCTTGTTCGACGACGGGCAGGTGGATCTGCGAGGCAAAAGTGCCACGGACTGAGGACAGGGACGACGAGTTCGTCAGCGGCGGCGTGTCATTGGCGGACACCGTCGGCGTCGGCGTGTTGGGTGTCGTGGGCACCGCAGGTACAAGAGCAGGCTCGAGCGTAAAGGACAGCGTCGTCGAGATGGATGGGAAGCGCGATGCGCGGCTTCGCAGGGACGTATAGGACGCGGACGTCACGAGCGACGGTGCCTCCGGGCCGGGGGCTGCAGTTGCACGTGCACGGAGGGAAGCGTAAGATGCTGACGTCATCAGGGTGTGCTCAGGGCTGGATCGGTCCCGAAGGGAAGCAAGTGATGCCGCCGGCGCCAGCACATGTTCGCGGTCTGGGCGCTCCAGCGATGTTTTAGGGCTCGTTTTACGGCGAATGATGGGTGGAGGTGGATGCGAATGAGTGTATACCACTGCCGGGGGTGAGGAATAAGCAGGAAAGCTTGGCGTCCGAGGTGACGTTGATGGGGAGGTAGCTGTCGTGGGTGTGTCTGCCCAGGATGGGAACACCGCGGAGGAGGGTGAAGAAGGGAACGGCGGCGTTGGAATGGATTCTGAGAAAGGGACAGGGCTCGAGGGGATGGAAGGGAGAGGCTATGTTTGCGGAGCGAACAGAAGACGTCAATGGACATTACGCGGCAGGAATAGAAACAGTGACACTAACCTTGTCGCGGTTGGAGGTAGAACGGGAGTGTCGCAGGCGAGTGTGCCTCACGTCGGGCTTCGCGGAGACAGACGGTGTCGAGGACGCTGCCGACGAGCAGGGCACGCGCCACGAATTCATCTCGCGGACGAGGTGCTCGAGCGCTTCCTCGCGCGATGGCTCGGGGCCGGCGACTTGCGCTTCCGCGCCGTCACTTGGGGGCGCCGGAAACAGATCATAGGCGTCATTGTGCGGTTCAGGCTCTGGCTCGCGTGCCTCATCCTCATCATTCTCCACCAGCGGGCCCTTGCGCGATCGTTGGTGATCGATGGGGAACACGTAGTCGACGTCGGCGTCGTCAAAGTGGAAATTGTCGGGGAGAAGCTTGGATTCGCGGAGCGCAAAGTGCTGCGCGAACTCGTCGTGCTCGCGGTCGAGCTCCGCTTCGGAGAGCGCGAAGTTGCACTGCGCAGCGACCCAGTCCGCAATGCGAGTGTTGTCGATCGCGCGAGCTGCGGCAAGATCGTCGAGGAGGGGCATGGGCATGTGTGCATCGGCGTGTTGATGCTCGGAAGGGCAGGGGGGCATAGCGCGTGGCTACGGACGAAGGCGTGAGGGAGCGGAAGAAGTGGGTCGGAGACGGAGCAATGTGCTGGCTGGACGGTGCGTATAAGAAGCTGCGAGTCAGAAGTGAAAAGTTTGATGCCATGAGGCCGTGTACGTACGTGAGCGCGGTGGATGTTGGAAATCTGGAAGTCCGAGGCGGGTCGCGGAACGAGAGATAATCGATGGTTGTTGGTGCGGACGAGCTTGTATCGTCGGGGGTGGGTGTCGGGATAAAAGCCAGACGGCGGGTGGGAGAGGGAGAGAAGGGTAGGGTGGGCGGAGGTTTATGTACGAGTAGACTTCGAGGAATAGTCCCTTCGAATTCTTCACAAGCACTCACCCCGCCAACAAAATCCAATTCCCGTCTTTTTCCAGACCGTGGACCTCCACCGGCAACCCGGCTCGCACGTAATTCACACCCTCGTTCCCTCGCTTGTCCCCGGATGAACCTCCCACGCCACGCCAACCGAGCCACGCCCCGTCCCGCCCCGCCCACGTCAGCCGTGACTTGAGTGAAGGGCACCGCAGACAACACGACACGCTGCTACTAGCTTCAACTTTGTTCACCACGTTTTGTTCTACCCGCCATTGTTGTCTTAGGTGCCACGCGCACGGACCGTCTCGCGGACGCGCGGACGTCGACGCGCGCGCAGGTGCTGATCTTCGTCGCACGTCCTGATGGCAGCGTGATGGCACCGACTTGCGATCATATTGCAGTGATCATCCCACCGCTCTCGTCGACGTCGAAGCCCCCCAGACTCAATTTCAGAACGCGAACCCTTCGACGCGGTCCCATCCCACGGCGCGCGTGGGTCTCGCGTGCGTCCCGTCCCCCGCTGCTCGCCTACCCTCACTTTGCCTTTCGAACCGTCCCCACGTGCTAGAATGCCCGCGCCGGACACCGCACGGCTGATACTGTCATCCCCATCGGGCGCGGCCCATCCCCATCCCATTCTGCCCGACGATCATCCACCCTCGCACGCAGGATCGCCACGCACTCGAATGCAGGCTCCCTTTATGTTGAGAACGCGTCTCTAAATCCAGCAGTCTTCCGCGTGCGACGGACGAAGCTTATTCGTATTCGCAAATGCGCCCGAGCTTCCAAACCTTACCACGGCTTCCCCGCGTCGCAGCATACTCGGACTTGCCTGGCTCGTGCCCGACGACCACCTTGGCCCGGGCAGCGGTACGTCCCACAGCGGGCCTCGCACCCCCACGGCGGTGTGCACATTCCATGCAGCCCATTCACTCCGTTTCTCGTGGCCCGCAGCCCACGCGAACACCGAGCCCGCGCAGGCTTGGCACGCCCGAACACAGGACCGCTCCNGGCGAAGTACCGCTCCGAGCGGCCACGCCCGCCGCGTCTCGTAATGCTTCTCTCCGCGCCCCGTGCGTACTTCCGCATGCGCGAAGTGCCAAGGCTTCCCCGTTGCGTAGTTTGGCTTTCTGTGGGCTCGCTTCGACAGGCTGCATAGTGGGCGCCGCCGAAAGCCACGAACGACGAAGCTATCACGCGTGAGATGGGTTGCTGGGACTACAGCACGGGGCCAGACAGATATTCACGCGCGAATTCGGACCAGCAAGTGAGATGAGATGTTTTATGGCACCGCGTCGTTCTCGCGATCCTCGCGCACAAGCACTCGACAGTCGCGCGGTATTTCGCAGGTTCGTCGTGTAGAGCTCTGGAGCGTCGTCGTCCGTGGTCTTTCGGCGGTGCGCGACGGACACCCTGTTGAAGTGGACGTGTCGCTGTTGATGCAGGACCAGCTCAGGTCGGACTTTTGGCCGCGGACGTTTCAGAATCGAGGTAAGACGCGTATCTTTCTCGGGACGGATACTTATCCTGTCGAAGTGGATGTTGCTGTCAATTTCAGGTTGGCCAGATCTTTGCCACCACGTTTGAGATGCGATGGCCTCCGTGGCACCGACGCTCCGCGTGGCGTCGCCACGCTGCCTGCCATTCAATTGATCGAGGACCTCCGAGGCGGATCAGTCCTGCACGTCGTGCTCGTGGGGCGCAGGCACGCCGCTCCTGTATCGGCGCAGGCATGGCTTTAAGCAGTCTGTATTGTCGTCGAGGCACGCGTCGCTCAGGCCCGAGCTATTCTCGTGTGTGCCTTGGAGGGTTGTTCTTTGCATGTCTCAAAGCTGGTGTTAAGAAGCTCATAAGAGTTCGTATCGTCGTCGAGGCACGCGTCGTCCAGACCTTATCCGGTGCGTACCTCGGCGGGCTGCTCTTCATCTGTCTTAAGCAGCTCATTTCTTACTGATTGCGGTTGTCCAGGGCCCCTCATTTCCAGATATTCTCGAGCGTGCGTATCTCTCGCTGCACTTCGTCTATCTGCACAGGCCCGCGCGCACGTATCACTGATAGACGTGCACACGACAGCAGGCACTAGGCACCCCGCTCCGGGCGACGCACAGCACAGGCACTCCTCTGTCAGTCCATCTGCGTGTGTCCCGAGCTTTCTCACNNGCNCACGCTGATAGCAAGNNCATAGACGTGNATGTAGACATGAATGGCAGCAGCAGGCACNGAGGCACCTGCTCCCAGTATAGCAGGCCGGCGGTGCTTCCAGGCACGGTGCGCTCCTCCACACTGCGCCCACGGTGCCACAAAGGCAAGCGCAAGACGGATCGCGCCTGACGTGAGTCGTAGCCCTGCTCTCGCATCCGCGCAGGCTTGGCTTTACATAAACACTCGACATATTATGTCGTTTCGTCGTTGAGGTACGCGCCGCTTAGGCTCCACCCGATGTGCGTTGACCCAAGGCAAACCCAAGGCCTGCCCAGCTGTTCTCTACGTACCTTGAGCCATATCCGTCCTTCGTCTACCCAGCCTTGCATATCCTATTCGGTCGTACACATACCATCGACATAAATACTCGACATGTCGTGTCGTTTCGTCGTTGAGGTAAGCACCATCTAGGCTCCACCCCGATGCGTGTTGACCCAGGGCCTGCCCAGCTATCCTCGTGCGTACCTTGGGCCATATACGTCCTTCGTCTACCCAACCTCGCACATTCTATTCGGTCACATACGCCAATCGGCATGAATCGGGCACTGGGCATCCCGATTCTGGCACACCATGCCGGCGGTGCACCGTTAATGAACCGCCCTTCACTAACGTACGCCAACACTACGCCCACATACACCTCCACGATGAGTCAACTCCGCTCCGCATTTCCCTTCCCAGCCGAGACCCGCCCGCCCGCGCATTCGATGAATAAGCGCATCTCCATTCGCGTCCTCGTCATACCCGCGACGTGTCGTTTGCGCAGCGCAGCGTTCCGTGTTATGTACATCTCTGTACGTACCGGTGACCAAGAGTAAGTTACTTACGCTGCTGTACACCGGCCGGTCCAGATTCGGAGAACGAGCGTCGAGCCGGCTCATAGTACTCCCTTCATACTGCCATTTCAACCTAAAAAGGAATAAGCGTTTTAAGGGTCTGCTTGGAGACTACTCCTTCAGTGCCAGCATGGCCGCATCCGAGCCCCTTCGCATCGAACCCGCCCGCATTCCAGAATCGAAAGCGCGGCTTCCTGCGCCGTGTTTAAACTTCGCTACAACGCCACGTCCGTCAGTGGCGCCCCGCTCAGGCGCCCACCGACGCCCGAGCGGATCCACGCACAGCTGCATTCATCCATCCCAGATGAATTGCATAAGGTCCACGTCCAGACCCAGGTCCTGCCGGCGGCCCAACCCAGTCGCGCGCTGCTCAATGACAATCCCCAAGCCAATCTCCGCGGCCGGCGTCCGGAAGCCCCATCGGGCGCGGGGCTGATTCAGACGTACGGCGGCAGCGTGCTACGCGCTTCCCCCATTCGGGTGCGCACCCCCGCCCTGGGCCCGTAAGGGCTTTCGTGCGCGAGCCGTTGACGTGCGGGTGTCAGCAGCGATCGCCACTCCGGCGCCCCCGCAATGTCTGGCGCGCCGATGAAGCATGCCTGTGCGCTGTGTTCGTCTGGGGATCCGCTGCCAGGCGTTTGCATGTATGATGTCGGGCTGGAACGGACGCGGCCTGTAAGTATACTCAGATGCTGGGATGTGGTGACCCGGATTGTACTTCTGCATGTCAGTGCCGCAGTTGCTTAGAACCCGGCTCGCTCGTATCGACATTGTGGGCCTCCCGAAGGCGAGTTCCCGGCTCTATCGTCGCGGTCCAGGGAGTCCACGCTTATTCGACGGCACATCCCGTCCCGCACGGGCTCTGCAGGATAGCCCACCCATCGCCAACGTCGATCTCCCTGGCACGCCTAGATTCGTTTCCCTTAATAGCCTATCCTCTGCTATGACGGACTGACACCCGGCTACTAACCGTTTGACGTAGGCCCTGATCGTGGAGCAATTGTCCTAGGTGAGCGTCGGAGTTGCTCGAGTGGGAAAAGTTCCGCTTGGTGGCCGGGCTCGGGCATGAAAGCTTAAGGTGGCGCGGAAGATGTCAGCGACGGATGGGGGGCTTTCGTGGACTAAATTCTGCGCGAGTGGAACTGTGGAAGAGTAAGAAGGCAGAATGCAATGATTGGTATGCAAACGAAGCGTGGATCATATCTGCTCACATTCTCCTGCCTTGGCGGATGAGAAGCGTCCTTCCGCGCACGAAGATGGGAGGCCGTGGTGCAGGGCGAACACTGGGCGGGCGCGGCGAATAGAACGCGAAGGGAAAGTGCTCAGCTGGATGAATTCCGAAGGGTACGTATTCGGCTTCTGCTGCGGCGTTTTCATCTGGACGTGCTTCGTCTTCGCTTGTGTAGGGTATGAATTCCGACATGAGGCTCCCGAAATTGTGTAGAGCGATCGCGGCAAGACCACAAATTTGGTGTTTTCTCAGACCTTCTACAAGAGCGGAAGCGAGGTGCCCGGGTCTGCTTTGACGGGGTGACGCGTCTAAGCACCACCTAAGTATATAGCCCCAAGTATTGTTACTGTATATCGTTAACCGTCGATGAGAAGAAGGACTACTTAGAAATGCAACTGCCAAGCCTGAGTTGCGTGGTTCGTCTGGATCGACGAGCTCAGCTGCTCCATGAAAATCGGCAACGACGGGCAAGCATCGCAAGATAAACTGCGCCAAAAATTGCTCACCAATGCAAAGACGCAGATATCCATGCCTTTCCCAAAGCTGAAATGACATTGAGGTCAGAAATTCAGACTAGGCTGGTGAGGATAGGATCATGATAGGGTTGCCCTCGTCGCAAGGACCTGCTGCTCACTAGCCCGGGCGGCGGCCGCCCGGAATACAACTGTATTCGGCTCGCTTCGGTCGGCGGGGCAGATCCCAATTGACACTCAATGCCAGGTTGACGCTGTACTTGTAGGCTTGCAGCTTGAAGGTCGACAAACTCTGCGCCGTCTGATGTCGGGTGATGGGGCGAGGTCAGGGGAGAATCTATACTTGAATCGTGCGTTGTTTCCGTTCGCTGATTCTACCGTACGTTTGACGACTTTCAGGAACCCGCCTTGTTCAGCCTTGCTCTCAACGGCACGCAGTCAGACGCAGTCTGTGCGTCTCTGATCGCATTGGGCCATATTCCCGAGTGGCATTCTAGGCAACTATCTCAAAGTGATGATGATGGCCTGTCACTTCGTAGATCCCGATTGCGAGAGCTACGTATCTCCTTGCATGGACCAAAATTCTCCATGCGGACAGAGGTCAATGCGCTGAGCCCGTACATCCGAAACTCAAGCAGGTCCGTAGGCCAGCGTAGATCCTCAAACCGTACGTATCATCCTTCAATGAGCGGCGAGTCGGCAGTGAGCGCATCCCTGCTTTCTTATGGAGGACGTCTCGTGTTCGTCTCCTGTGAATCGTCTTTGTTCTCAACGCAGNTGGACGGCAGTTACACGATCTGTGGCATCGCCGAGTGGCCATAGAGTCAAAATGCAACTCGTAAATCTCTTTAGGCTNCAAGCACGAGCGCTGAGCAAAGGTGACGCTCTCTAGCAGCAGATGTATAAAGCAATCTTCACATTCCTGGTTAATGCCATACCGCAACATCCCCGCACTCATAAACCCAGTATTTTTCCTCCCTACCTCCTGAGTACTACTTCCCATTGTTTTGATAACAGTTCGACGACGANGCTTTACCTCGTTTCCGTGACATCAGGACTCGCTTAGACATGAACCCTCATCAAAACCTTGCTGATCGAGTTTTGTCTGTCCGCGGCTGTCCTCCGACGTCCTNTCTCCCCGTCTTGCTTCATACCCATCTTATCGGTCCGAGTCCGTCTCTGCCTCTGCTAGCTCCTCTATGCCCCGGTCTGCCGGGAGACGGTACACTGCAGAATCATGGACAGTCTCATATGTCTACATCCCTCACTCCTCCGTCTGCCTCCGCTGGCTTGTCTGGTTCTCGTTTGTCTTCAACGTCTCGTAAGCCCANNGATCAAGGTCCTGGCCACCNAGTGGAAAACAGAGACTATACCATGGATTCACTCGAGAGATACATCTGCAATAGATGCGGAGCAATGTACAACAATTTAGGGGAAATGTCGGGCCACCTGAGCTCCTTACAGTGTCGCTCTGGGAAACNNTGTTTGTCCCCCTCTTCNTNATGCCAAAAAAATGCTCTAAAATTGTTCGTCATACTGGCTCAGATTTAGAACCNACATTTATCTGTCCCGAACCAGGTTGTTCTAAGGTGTATCACAAGATCTGGAGGTTTCAAAACCACATTTTGAATCATCGAAAGCATGATGATCAATACCAACCTAACNCAATTTGATGGAGTGACGGCCTCAATCTCGTCTATTGCACCTGTTGTTGCAGTGCACTCATACGATGTCCTAGCTAGTTTTTTTTGGTTCCTTCGTTCAATGAGCATGATGATGAAAGTCCATCGCGTTCTCTGTTAAATAAGTGACTCGATTTGATAGATATTAAATGAGGTCTAGTTTATTGTGGAGGATATTCACGCACCGAGCAAAATACATGTCACTGTCGCTTCGAATCTATNGCTCTCGTACAATTGCCCAACTCTTGCTGAATAACGAGCTGAACATGCTCATTGCTAGGTCGTGCGCACGATCATATCGAAGCGATTGGATCGATATACCGGTAGATCGCCAGCTGTGCCTCTGACTCGGACGCGTCCTTGTGGCCCTCTACTGTTGCATCTCTATCCTGTTCCTCATTGTCCGTACTTTCTAAAGCTCCTGTTCGATTTGATTTNTTCCCAGAATACGCGAAACCATGACAGTCAACTGGTGTAACTTGAAGGAACTTCTANATTTTTTCAAGANTGGCGCCCGGCAAAGGCGCCGGATGTGCACGAGTTTCGAACGGACCACCAGGTCAAATAGTCGCCCCTGGGCTGACACTGGTTGATATCATGGCGGAATCTACGATATTCAGTCGCCACNGCAGGTGAGATTCACTATGGTACTCAACCACTGCGCATATAGTGCGAGTTTCAGATATNGCATCCGCCGCCGGTGGCGAGACGTTGCCGCGCAAAAGCAGCCATGGATCGCACTCTTGGATCGGTATTCGTACAGCAAAGAGAAAATAGATTGATGACAACAAATGGTAGTCATACAGATGCATGATGAGTGGGGTATCAATGTACAGTTGGTGAGTTATTAGAAACAACGTTCGTTCGTCAGCTGCGAAGTAGTGAAGTCAGCTCAGGGTCCTGGCATAGTCTTCCATGCGACGAAGTACTCACTCTTTCATTCAGTCGTCATTGTAGTTGCGATTCAAAAGTTCGTTCAAGCCGCGCACCACTGTCCCAGCACCCTCCTTGACCTTCCCTCGCTCCTCCTCCACGACTCTCGGAAGAATCTTGGTCTCAAACCGATCAGGGTGCCACCGCTTGATATGGTCCTTAATCCGGTCTTTCGAGCTCTTCGACTTGTCGCAAGGATAATGCCTCGAAAGTACGTACGCCTCGATGGCGGGAGTCGACATATCCTCAGGTTCAGAAGGCCGCTTGAAGACGGGCCAAGGAAAGTTGTTCCAACCCAGGCCATCGCCAGTTTTCAAGACCTTCCATTTGGCCTCGTGCGACTCGAAGATACGAATAATATCCTCGGCCGTTAGCATCTTGGATGTCCTGGCCTCCTGCTCGCGCTGGGCCTTCTCTTGTTGCTGGCGGAACTGTTCCTGCTGCTGTCTCGCGCGCTCCTCCTGACGGCGCGCCCATTCGGCCTCACTGAGCATGCTGGGATAGGGCGAGGTGCCGGGAGCGCCTGCCGCGGATCCTGACCGCGATGGCCGAGAGGCGCTTTGTGGAGAAGTAGCAGTGGGAGTAGGACGGGAATTCGACCAGGTCGAACTGGCAGAACTCCAGTTCGATGAAGTGCTGTTTCGGTCTGCAGAGGACGCGCTAGTCGTGGATCCTGCGCGGCCCGCGCTCGAGGCTGAAGCCTGGGAGAAGCGACCAGAACTCGAGCTATCGACGCTGTCTTGCCGCTTCCGATCCTCCGCTGCAAGACTCTCCTTCCGCTTGCGAGCGATCTCGGCATGTCTGAGATACATCTCTTCTGTCTTGGAGATAGCTAGGGTCGAGGCCAAACGTCGCTTGGATCTCTGCTCGTTCCTTGGCCTCCTGCTCTTCGCGGTGTTTCTGCTCGTCGTCGGGCCGACGCCTTTCTTCTTCGCGTTGCCTTTGCTCGGCAAGCTGACGATGGCGTTCTTCCTCGATGGCTCGGAGTCGCTGTTCCTCTTTCATCTGCCTCTGCAGGTCCTCTTCCTTGCTGCGCTCCTGCGCCGCCTTCTGCCTCTCGTCGTCGTCCTTCCGCGTCTGCTCCTCCGCGTGTCTCTGCTGCTCCAATCTCTGTCTGCGATCCTCTGCCGCTGTCCTCTGCCGGTCTTGCTCGTCACGACTCTTGGCCTCGGCTTCTCTGCGGTTCAGTTCCTCTTCCCAGCGACGCATCTCCGCCTCTCTCTGCCTCATGTCTACCTCCCTGCGCCTAGCTTCTTCCTCCTTCTGCCGGAACTCCTCTTCTCTCTTCAACGCGTCAATATTCCTCAGCCTCTGATCCTCCTCTTCGATCAACTTTGCCCTCTCCTTCGCTGCTTCCTCCTCGACTCGGGCTTCCTCCTTCTGCCTGGTCTCACCCTCTTCCATCTGCCTCCTGAGTTCCACCTCCCTCTTCTTCATCTCCTCTTCTTTCTTCTTCATCTCAGCTTCCTTCCGTCTGACCTCAGCCTCCTTTCTCCGGAGTTCACGTTCCCTCTTCTTCGCTTCGTCCTCCTTCCGCTTCGCGTCTTCCTCCATCCTCCTGATTTCCTCCTCTTTCCGTGCCGCCTCCTCTTCCTTCCTCCTCGCCTCCTCCTCTAAGCGTCTGGCTTCAGCTTCCTTGCGCCGGACTTCTTCCTCCTTCTTGCTCGCCTCCTCCTCCTTCCGCTTCATCTCTATCTCCTTCCGTCTGGCCTCCGCCTCTTTCCGTCTCCCTGCTTCCTCCTTCCTCCTCAGCTCTTCTTCTTTCCGTAGCGCCTCCAGCTCCTTCTGCCTGGTCTCCCGCTCCTTCCGCTTCGCCTCCTCCTCCATCAGCCTCAGCTCTTCCTGCTTCTGCCTGGCTTCCTCAGTCAACCGCCTCGCCTCGGCCTCCAGCCGCCTCGCCTCCGTCGCCGCCCTCTTCGCCTCCTCCTCCATCTCTCTCGCTGCCTCCTCCCTCTTCGCCACCTCGCGCTCCAGGTCGACGCTCCGCATACTCCGTATGCTCTTGTAACTGCGCATGCTCTTCATACTGCGCCGGTCCAGCTCCAGATCATCTATGAAATCGTCGTCCCCCTCCCCATCGGACGCCTCGTTCGGCGCTGGCCGCCGCGCAGAGTCCCCGCGCACGTTGAAGTCCTGGTACGAGGAGCGCGAGCGCAGGCTTCCGCCCGTCCACGAAGTGCGATAGTCGTCCCCCTGGAACCGCGGGCGCGGGATCTCGATCCCCCGCGCATCATCGGGTGATCGCCGAAGGGCTGGCGGGAATTGATACCGCAGGCTCGGGCT
>SFCI01001102.1:0-11412 GCA_004681135.1 Hericium alpestre | reverse complement strand
CTCGATCTCAATCTCATGGCGCAGAGCCGCATGCGGATGCCGTCGACCATCGGGCAGCGCCGCCCGCGTCGCCCGCCGCGAGTTCCGCCGTTGCGCTATGATTTGCTTCGATTCCTCGCCCGCGACACGCCGCTCTTTGTATTCTACGCGCTTCTTTTCTGTCGGTTTGGGATCCAATTCGCCGTATCCTTGTCCCTGTATTTTCGCTGCACGCCGGTGCAGCGTCACACTCGTTCTCGCGCGCGCTTCGTTATTCCTTTCTAATGCAGCTGAGTCTCGTTGCGTCTTTCTCTTTCGTTGTCCATGGCGCGCCGGTTTTTATACCCTTTGTATTCTGTATGTCTTTGTTTCGTGTATATGGATGGATATGCGTACATCAATAAATAGAAATAATTGAGCGGGGGTTCGATACTGGATGGGTGTCTTTTGTGTGTAGTTTGTGTGTGAGACGCAGCGGTGGACTCGGGTTTGGCAGTTTCGCGATGAGGAGACTAGGTTCGCCGCTGCGCCCATGGTTGCTTTGTCCTTGACTTCGACTTCCATGGCTTTGCCGAAACTCGTTCTCTTGGTTCGTCGCTTTGCATGTTGTCTCGTTGGGAATCCCGTCCGAGCGTGCTGGGGGCACTGGTGGGCCTGTAAGTATGTTTTTTCTGTCTTTCTCGCACTTACCGTACGCGTGTACGCTAGTCTACGGTGACGTCATCACGCGGTAAGAGACCAAGCGTCGAGTAAGTATTGCGACCCTGTCCTGTCGACATTGACATCGATCGTCGCTGTTCTGCATCATGAGTATTGCTGCATCCTGGCGTCCTTTCTTTTCCCCAGTTTATTAGGATTTTTGGTCTATCGCCGTGCCTCATGGCCAGCCGCTTCCTCGTCGCGGTAGTCCACATCCATACGCAACTCCTTCCTTCACTTCTGATCCAGAAACAGCCTCCAATCTGGCCCGAGCTTTTGGTTTGTGTCTGAAGCTCGAAGGTCTCAGTGACTGGAGCTGCACCGAGTGTGACTGGGGTGGCCACCGGCAGCAGCCTCGTTCTCACCATGACGCCGTGCATGTGCGCCCGCGTCTTAGGGTGGATGATGATCTGTGCCCTTTCAAAACCTGGCACGGTCAATGTTGCGAACGAGGTATTAGCTCGACATGCAGGACCTAGCGGCACTCCAGGTCACAATATGGAGCGTCTGGGAGCATTGGCCCACTTCTATGTGTCCTTCTCTCTCGGAACAGGTAAGTCCACCCCGCGGAGTCCAGTCCCTTATTCTAGCTGATTTTTCGACCCGATCGCCCAGTCAAGAAGGCCAATCGTTCCACATCAAGTTCAGTGAGTCCTTTTTCACCGACTTCGTTTGATTACACTAAAGATCAGATAGCGACGCTGCTTCAAGAGGCTCCCACCAGTCACAGTTCCTCCGAAAGCCTGGTGAGTATTCTTCCTGAGCTGCGTGTCCACTGTCTGGTTCCCTTATCCTACGACATTGGCCTTTTAGGCTCTGATCCGTGACAGCTTTCGCTGCCTGTTCACGAAGGCGTGCGATTTATCTGCATTACAAGCACACCAGGCCCTCGACCCTAGTCTACCGGACCCGGACGAGCTTTTGGATACGGAACTGACATATATCCTTCCCCAGTGGATGGATCGGCATATCTCAGAGGTCAATAAAGTGAGTTTCTTTGCTGATAGACGTGTTTTCTTCAAATTTATCCAACTGCATCTCACATGTCCAGCTTAATCCCCGGTTGCTGCTTGGGCGACTTTAGATCGCTTCGGCATGGTGCAAATAATTGAAAACCCCCTCCCGAGTGTGCAAGGGGTAAATATTGTGAAGAATATAATGGCATTGTGCCAGGAAGCACATTCTCTTTTCGATAAGTTTGTCATCTGGTTGGAACCAATCGTGCGCATCATTTCTTTCCATTCAGGCGCACTCTGGCGGTCTGAATCTGGCGGGTGCATTTTTCCAGGAGCAGAACCCCGAAAATCCGACTTTCTACGAGGCAAGGCTATGCAGTACAGATACGAAATATATCACCAAATCCTTGTATATCCGTTATGTTGAGCGCTGAGCGGTCAGGGTTGCTCAACCACCTTCAATCCTTCCAGTTGCCTAGGCGAACGGATACAAGTAAGTGCTCATCCCCGTTTCGGCTTTCAGGCTTGACGCTTGACGCTTGAAGCATGAGCTCGTCTTGAGCTTGATCGAGAAGATTCCACAGAGGCCATGGTTCTTCGCCGGGAGCTGGACCTTCATTCATAAACTCGTTTCGTTTCACCCGCTGCCGACATCAAGTTGACCTCAGCGATGCGCTCCGGTCTCGGCTTAGATTTGACGAGTGGAAGTCGCATTTACCGACTCTTATCATAATTCCTTGCTGTTGGGCGCCGCTCAGCTGCAAGCCCGGCTTTAGTCTTCAATCCTTCGCGTTGCGGCGGGAGGAGCGGCGTCTCCGCAATGCACATTCATTTCTCGAAAACAAGGACATCGATATAAAATAGAAGATGCCAATGCTCTGCGCCGTCGGCGGAGTGAAGGACTGAATTTTGAAGAGCCTATTGGGTTAAAATCAATATGCATAGCATTGGCATAACCCCTGCTTGCTCAGACTCTCAATCAATCCGACCCTCCATCAGGCGGGGACGCCGTGGCCATGGACAGCCGCTGGCGCTGTCTCAATGAAAGGAAGACTGCAGCAAGATGTCGTAAGACTGAATTTATACGAGCCGGGGCTTGTGTTTTTCTTGAAATGCAATAAATTGTGCCACTGTATGTGAGGTACCATCTAATAAAATAAATAAAGGGACCGAGTGGAGAATACAGTCGAGCAATACGCCAATATCTAGGTGCTATTCAACTCTCGTAGCGCTCCCGTGCCTGCATAGTCATGGAATGGATCAGCCATGCGAGAGCTCTCGATAGAGAAACACACCCACCGCATCTTGCGCCATGTGCACATAACCTGAATATCCATCCTGATATTTGCCGACTTCCTTGCCCTTGCTGGCGCCCAAACCGACGCCGGATGCGTAGATAGCAGTTTGTCTATGGGAGGGATAGGTAAGTACCACCTCTTCCCTTGTCGTTGGGTTCAACTCACATAGGGTTAACCCTGCCCTCTCCATCGACACCGAGCCCCGAGCCCTCCTTCCATCCCATCATCTTCAAGAGTTTGTTGCCTACGTTGTTCTCGTCTTTTCCGGGATTGACGGGCGCTGGAGGCGGGGACGGCGGCGGCGGCGGGCCCTCAGCGAAGCGTCGCGGCTTGCGCTTATCCTCAGCGAGCTCAGGAAGAGGTACATCCGGCTGATTGTGCATGATACGGCGCTCTGAGGCGCGGTCACGATATTTCGGTTGGGACGTGGCAGCGCTTGTGCTTGTGCTGGCCTTTGCGGCTTCGGCTTTCTCACGAGCGACTTCGCGAAGATTAGCATCCTTGAAGTTTTTCTACGACGCATTTATCAGATGGCTGCAATGGGCGGATCGAAATGAAATCACCTTGTGCAGATCAGACTCCTTGTTATGACGTCTGAGCTGATCCAGAGATTTGAATTGCCGCGAGCACAGGAGGCATGNAATCTTGTTCATGTCTGAAAATTCGAATTCGCCCTCTTCTGGCAGAGGTGGTGTGGATTTGGCTTTNGGTTCGGCGATCACCGCTGTCGATGCTGAAGGAGCGACCTGAATCAAATGAATGTACGTCAGTCGAATATAGAAGACAGTGAAAGACGGGAAATACAGCAATAGATACTGCGGAAGACAATGCACCAGGCTTTAATTCTTCCTGGGCTTGGTTCCATTTATTGATGTTGTTGACAGTCTAAAATGTGGTCTGCTTAGCACAAAAGTCTTCAGATATGCTGTGAGAACATACCTTCTTGCTAGCGATCATGGGCGCCACCTTCTTGGAAGCAGTAACTGCACAGCACTCGACATCAATACAGAGTTCGCGAGATGATAACGATCATATCTCGAAGCGATCCACAGACCCTGAGCTTCTTTGTTTGTCGTGTCTGCCTCATCACCAGCTTGTTCTGCGTCCACATCAGGATCATCCACCGCAGAAAATCCCAGAGGAAGCGTCGTTGGCTTCGCTGACACGGAAGCTAAGTTACGCTGTCAGAGACACATCGAGCGACGAGACACAGGGAATACGAACTTGCAGCATCAGCCTTAGCCTTAGCTTTGAAGCTCAATGTCACAGGCTTGTCAGACACAGGAAGTGCCGATGCTGCTGCCGGTGCTGTCAAGTTCGACTCGAGATCTGTGGCAAATACTTAGTGTATGAAGTGGTCTGGCCACAGTATGGGAATTACGTTTCTTCTTTTTCTCTTTCTTCTCCTGACCTTGAGGCTGTGATTGCTCGACAGGTTGTTCGACTTCAAATTCGAGGACAGCAGCCGTGGAAGCCTCGTCCCAATACCTGACCCATGTGCCTTCGACGCCGCCCAGGTTTAACGATGACGGGATGCTGGCATCGTCGCGAAGCATGACATCAGCCAGAGGTTGGAACGAATAAGGATGGGCAAATGATGCAGCGACAGGCCTATCTGAGATACGGAATCCGTTCGGGTGGAGTTGAATTGACATTGTCGCTGCGAGGACGGCGGATGCTGACTGGAAGACGCGAAGTAGCATGTCAGCATCCAGAATAGGAGCACCAGAGTGTATATATTACCTGGACATCTACGAACTCCACGAATGCAAAGCCCCAGCTGGCCGTCGTGACCTTGTCTTTAATGAGAATGATACGTTTCATTCCCTTCGCCCCTTCTCTGTGGAGTCCAGATGAAGTTTTCATGGCCTGCGCGATAGCCTGGACACCAGAGAGAGGATCTAGTCCGCGGAAGAGCAGGACGGGGGCTTGCGCGTTGCCAATATCGCGCGTGCCGTCGTTCACCTGACCCCGTCCAAACCGACCCTTGTCCCCAGGGCTTGCGCTCTGCGAGTAGTCGATCTTGACTCGACGACCATTGTGCGGGACTCCGGTCTCGAGAGCCTTGTAGAACGCAGCGGTGGCAGAAGCGCCATGGGACGCAGGTGGAGGGACCTGGATGAAGGGAAAGGACGGGTCCACGAATGCGCGTGCTTGCTCAATAGACGAGAACTGAGCAAAACCGAAGCCTTTGGATTGGCCTAGCGTCGCAATGAGACATAAAAAAAAGTCGTTAACGGACAAAGCCAATTAAGAATGCAAGTGATGGGCAAGTGCCTGTTGATCTTTCTCGAATGATTGTGACCGTCTGGATAGTAAACCCATGGCTAGACAGATAACCTTGTAGCTGTCCATGAATTCATAGTGAGCCGAAATCGAGGATCAGGAAGGGCGAAGACAAACATCCGCTTCCGAGAAGTCGGGATCGAGTCCAAGAAAGATTACATGGGGGCTGGGTTCACTCGGAACAAGTCGCTTCTTGCCTCCATGAAACCCACCAGCACCAGCACCAGCACCAACACTGGCGCCGAAGCCGCCACGCGAAGAGCGTTCTTCACGAGGATAGCTGTCGGTATCCCAGCTGGCTTCTTCCCATGTCTGCGTGGTATCATACCCCTTATATCGTCAAAACTATGAGTGGGTCAAGTTTCCTGTGAGAGCAAGTAGACGCACCCCGTCATTGTATTTTCGTCGCTTGCCGTCTCCATAGTCACTAGTACTCTCGCCCACTCTGCTCCTCACGGTGCCCCGCTGGGAATCACTGCCAGTAATCCCATACCATGCATCTTCAGCTACATATGCCTTCCCGGTGTGCCATTTGCGATTGTTGTAGGCCATGTAGGGCTAATGTGAGGTATGCAGCTTCAAGCGCGTATTACTGTTCGGTTAGTGCAGTCCAAGGACTCTTGGCTTACGTATGGAACGTGTGGCGCAAGCCGCAGGCGGCAGAGGATTTTGACAGTCCGAAACGGCTATACCCGACCTCCCCCCACTCCCGACGATAACATTAAATTGGGTCGTGCACCCAGTGGTAGGTATGCGGAGACGCCAATCATGGCGAAGTTACTACGAGAATCGGGACTCTATAATTGATTTAAAGCTCGATCTTCTCCCCACTAACAGCTGAGACGTGGGTAGACCGTTTTGCGTTTATCTATTACTTACAGTATCTAAATAAAGAAAGAGCCATGCGCCGGCGGTGTGGCTCACAGATGTCACGTGACCGTGGTGTTGAACTCTTCTGTGGCCCGTTGCGTCTCCAGTCTAAACGTTCTCAACGGACGTTCAACAACCTTGTCTCGAAGTCTTCGGTCTCAACTTTGTCTCTTCCTGTCATCGACATCCTTCACTCTCCTCCCTCTGCAGTCGCCATGATACGCATCTGGTTCTACAGTGCCTTTCTCAATGTATGCGAACTTTCCTTTATAAAGATAGACGTAGACGACGAGGATACGCTTGTCGGCGACGTTCTTAAAACTATCTTTGAAACATACAAAATTGAGTTCGAGGCTCAAAAAGTTGGCCTTTCGCGTCTTCATCTCTGCTATCTGGTATCGTCACTCCACCATCCTCAAATGTACGACTTATCTGACCATTCGATCCAGTCTCCCGCGTTGGCTCGGAATCCCAAGGACAAGCTTCCAGATCGTGTCAAGGAGTGTCGTCTGAAGAAGGACAATGCGAATCTTCTGGATACTGACATCCCAATCGCTCAGTACATCAACTGTGATTCTTCAAAAGAATTTCAGTTCGTCCTCGACGTCCAAATTCTACCAGGTAACTCTCTTCCTCTTGAAATCCATGTTGTGACTCATAGCTTCCATAGCAGCTACCGTCCAACCAGTCGTCGTGCCACAGTCTTGTTACGCTGTCTACATGCCGCACGGGCGTGGTGCTCAGTGTAGACCGTTCAATCTACCTGAGGAGGCGAAAGTCGAAGACTTGCAGGCGGCGATTTGTGGTCATCGAGAGTTCAAACGAGCCTTGGAAGGCGAGGACGTTAGGCTTTACAAGGTCAGAGTCTGTCGCTCATCATTGTACCTTGCTCATTCCCTTGTACAGTGTGGCGACATTTCCACAGGGCCGTTGACTGCTTTTGACCCCGCTCGAGAGTGGCTTCAAGGGCACATCAACAATCAGGAAATCTTCATGGTACCCACAAATCGTCTGGCGGAGTATTTTCCTAATGGTCCCGCGCCGGAGAACCAGAAGAAGGTAGATGTTATCGTTGCGACCGGCTCCAGTATGTGTTTTGTTGTTCATTTGCAACGCTTGACTGAAAATGTTCAGTTTTGGAGGGCTTTGATCTGTTGCGGAATCTCCCTGGGACTGCAGGGTATGCTTCTCAAGTCTCCAAAGGTCAGTAACATCCCGCATCGAATGACGCTCATTATTGAAAGTGATACCAGAACGACAGTCTCGGATTGACAAGATCGGACAACTTCCAAGTCCGTCGGAGGGTATCAAGACTGAGAAAGGAATAAAGAAATTTATGAACGAAGACAATTTGATTCACTGTCATCGACCTGCGGAAAATTATGGCCCACCGATTGCACTCTTTAATCATGCCCTCGCCAGGCTCAAGCACTCCTTAGACCATCTGGACCAACTTGAGGATCCCTCTTATCTGACGCTTGAACAGTGCCACGAGCTGATTGTCGAGGCCTCTGTCCTGTACGATTCCGAGGACTCTCGCAAGAAAGCCTTGAGACCAATCCTCAATCGTCTTCTTGGAGACGGTGGTCGCTGGGAAGCAACTTTGGAAGGCAGAGCAAGAATTCCAGATGCTATCTGGGGAGATATAGCCCAGCTTATTTTCGAGATGAAGAATGAGGACGGACTTGGAGGCAATGCAACTTTGCAAGGCACGATCGTGTTCACGAAGGTCTTGGCGCAAGAGAAGGTTCGTTTTGGCATTGTCTTATGCTGGCTTAATACTTATAAAAAATGTAGTACGCCAAGTATGTTGAGAGGTCACATTGCCCTGTCATCCTTGTTGGCATGATGGGCACTCGCCTGGAAATATCATCTGCTATCTTCACCGACGGCGTTTACGTTGATAAGCTGGTATCTCAGGAACTGTTTATTGATGCCTGGCAATCTGAAACCGTGTTGCGTCTGGGCCGTATATTCAAGGCGCTATCTCACGCCATGACGGCACTCACATCGTACTACGACAACCTTCAAGCTGACGCGGACTGCACGTACCTCTATCCCTGCCCCTTGTCAGCTGTTGAAGGTCTCCACATTCCGAAACTAAAGTATCTCGGCAAACTGTCGCGCCAAGGAGAAATTATTGCAATTTGCCGAAACACAGTAGGAAGTGAGGAAGACTTGGGCTCGCGGACAGAGAGACGATATGCTCTTTATCGGGCAACCATGCAGGGTGATGATCCTGCCGACAAGATGGACGTCGTTGTCAAATTTGCCGTGTCCTACAACGAGAAGGCACATCGGCTTCTGGCGGATAAGGGGCTTGCTCCGACGTTGCACTTCCACGCGCCTCTTGTTGGTGGTATGCATATGGTTGTCATGGACTACATCCACGGCTCGCGGCCACCACAGAAACAGCAGGACTACGAGGATGTCGAGAAGGCAATCAGCCTACTTCACAACGAAGACATGGTGTTTGGTGACATCCGAAAGCCCAACATCATCGCCAAGCCCAATGGGGGTGCCATGCTGATTGATTTCGACTGGGTGGGCAAGCATCAGGTTTCGAAGTACCCAGCATCCTGGAGTATAGATGACACTAGATTGGATGCAGGTGTGACAAGACGGGGTTTAATGGACAAGAAACATGATACTATTTTGCTTGAGGGGTTGAAGAAAAGCTTTGGTTTTACTTGAAATGTATCATACCTTGTTTTTAGTCTCAAACTACTTAGGTAGATAACTGTGTAGACTTGTTAGCTCAAAGTCAGGGTGCCACGGTGTGATCTTGAGTGCTTCTGTGGCCCGATATAGCATGAATATAAGGTTCCCAAAAAGTGCGGTGATGATAGGTGGGCTAAAAACAGAGGCAGATCAAATTAATGGATGACTTTCCATGGCCTTATTTTCACTGGAGAGCACTGACTGTCATCTGAAAAAATTGTATGTCCTATATAGCATTATACATCCTACATAAATTTCCTAGAGCCATAGCAAGGTCAATTGCTATGGAGTCCACATAGCTAAGGGGGTTGCTATGTAGTACTATGTAGTTTGGATGGGGTATTATATAGTGCTATGAGAGGAGCTGTCTATGAGCTTATAATAGCAAATCTAGCTATACAACCTATGAAAACTATACCACTAATATCAACTCCAGTCAGAAAGTGTCAAGACTGGGTTCAGGAGAACAGTGAAGCCATTCAAGTCACCCCAAGGGATCAAGGATCAAAGAGCAGAGGATGTCATAGAGAGTAGAGACAGGCTGAGAATGTCTAGGGTACAAGGGGACTGGGTAGTCAAGTGGACAAACTGAGNNAGCCAGTCAGAAAGGTAGCCCTATATATACTGGAAGGATAACCCAAAGGGGAACAAGGAATATCCTGAAAGGGGAACAAGGAGAAGGGGAACAAGGGATGTCCCAAAGGGGAACAAGGGATATCCTAAAGGGGAACAAGGGATATCCTAACAGGGAACAAGGAGAGATAACAAGGGAGCTACCATATAGGGAACAAAGGGAATGAAGAAGACTAATGGGCAATTCATGACAGAAAGCATGCTTACAATATTTTATAACAGCCATCAAGATAGACTTCTAATATATAACAAGAAAAGATTCAGAAGACATTTATTAGTTTGCATTTATAGATAATATAATATTTTACTTTACTAGTCACAAGAGATCACAAGATTTAGGAAAAACAAATTTCATGAGTTAAATAAGATACAACACTACACTATAACACAACATAAGGAACTAAACAAAATCCACCCTCTAAGAACATATCACATTAGTCTCATTACTACAAAAGAAAGACCACAATGATGACTTACAAGCATTACAAAAAGCGAAACTCTAAAAGTGTAATGCTAGAAACACTACAATTGGGAGCATCTCTGCATGGAGAGCTGACTTGTGGTGCACACATCTGAGAAATTTAACAGTGGTATATAGCACTATGTAGCCTATATAGCTCTGATAGGGCCATAGCAGTCTCCTTTTCTATATAGCACTCTATAGCAGCAAGACAATCTATATAGAGCTATCATAGCACTCTATAGCAGTAAGACAATCTATGCAGAGCTATCATAGCTATCATAGAGTAAGGTAGTAACTATTATAGTCATCATAGTTATCTGTTATAAGATGATAACTATCATAACTACCATAGCATATGATGATTATCATAGCTATATTAGCTATGTGATATATCCTTAGTATCATATTATATGTAGCTAGTTAGACTACTATTGACTCTATATCATCAAATGTTACTCAAAAGATGCTATAAAGTCATCAATAAAATAAAATAATTATAGCACATCTGAGATATTCAAAAACATCGAAAATTTAGAAGCATTATATTTCAAGTAATATTTGATTATAATACATCTACAAGTATTACTAACAAATCTATGATACACTATAAGATATGATAAGACTATAAGATTAAGATAAGATAAGATAAGAGATAAGATAAGATAAAACTTACTGTCAAGATAAGAAAAAAGCGAAAATAATCTAAAAAAGAAGTCAACAAATTAGTATTACAAGATTAAAAAAAAAACATAAGGCTTACCTAAGGAAATAAAAGTGAAAATCCAAAGTTTGCCACACACAAAAAAAAAACAATAGGGTTAGAAGCAATGAAACAATATAACAACATATCAAAGAAAATAAAAAAGGCGAAAAGACAAAGACCACAAATAACATAAAGTTAGAGACAATAGAACAACATGACAACTTACCAAACATAAGAAAGTTAAAGCAGAAGAGGAGAGATGACGAAAGATGAGAGATGGTAGTGGTAAGGAAGAGAGAGAGAAAGCAAGTCGCACATGCCTTATATAGACGTGGCGAGCGGAGCACCAAATGTGGGTGATGCGACTCGGCCCGGGCGCTGCCGGACGCTGCATCAGAGGCTAAGGCAGCAGACATCTTTAAGTTCGTGTCACTGCCCAGTAGCTTGTAGTACAGTAGTTAAGTACTTAGCTGATTCAACCTCATTTCATTAGTGAATTGTAGACACTCTCTTTTTCTTAGATTTGTTCCTATTTTATTTGATTTACTAACTTCGAAACATTTGAACTCACGCACGTTCGGCGGCTGAACCACCGAAACACTTGTCGAAGTTCGAATGTTCAACCTTCCCACCACTCCCCTCCCTCTCCTCCTCTCCTCCTCCCCTCCCTCCGTTGTCTCCTGTCAAAGCGAACACCGAAGGAGGGTAGCGGGATGCTGAGGGCACCACAGGTGAGTAAAAAAAGACCTTCTATACTGTTTCTTTGTGCTAATGCAGAGAGTATCGCTCATTCGAGTGATACTC
>SFCI01001101.1:0-11418 GCA_004681135.1 Hericium alpestre | reverse complement strand
AACGTTGGGTTTAGGAATTGGCATCCTGTTCCGTGAATGGTCTTCATTTTTATGAGGATTGAAGATACTCATTTTTTATGTTGGCATTTTTAGCGCGACGATGGGCGGGGAGAAAGATGGTGGCAAGGGATGCATTAATGGTGGGGTTTGGGAGTGGACATCTACGGTCTTCGATAGCCACGACGGGTTCGACCCAACGACTATTTTTCCTGGGTGAGTCCACCGCCAGCTACTCATCGGACTTCTTCGACTCGAAGCATCAAGTCGTGCTGGGTGCTTCGTATGCGACGATTCCTCGCCTCGTTGGGCGACGCACCGTCCGTAATTTCTATCAGCACAATTACCCGTATCCATGGGTCGCTGCGAGGATTGCGTATGATAGTTGAGATCTTTGTGCTCTGTATGTATTGCTGGTGTAATTGAAGATGTGATTGCTCCTTTCTTTGTGTTTTCACGATAACTTTGAAAGTATAAGTCAAGGTTCCGGTAAGTTCGTGTCATTCACATGTACATCGTGGATTTCAGAACGGATGCCGGACCATAGCACGTATACAGTGCAGAAAGTTAGATCTACCCAGTAACTAGCCTGATCTCAATGATTGTCTGGACCGAAGAAGTTAACAATCCTCAGAGGCCCCTGGTCTGCCTGAGCATTCTGGTCTACAACCCGCTCTGGAGCGAAACCGTCGCTCTCCTGCATTTTCGCAGTGAAAGCCGTGTGGATGTCGACGCGACTCTGCAAGCCTTTCAGATGACGGTTCACCGACTTCTGCACGTCGATGAGATGGACGAGGTGGCGTTGGCCCACGGTATTGCCCGCCGCCGCCTCTCGGACCAAGTCCCACACCTCGCTTGGTTTGTCCTGCACGTTGAGGTTATCGAATTCACGCCGCGGGAAATCCGCCACTTTCGCCGTCACCATAGCCGCCTTTGCTGCGGCCAGTCGCGCCTCCATGGCATCGGCAAACTCGAGCAACATCGTGGCAAGCTTCGTGCCCTTCTTGAGTTGTCCATCCCTGAGCAGGTCATTGAGCGTTTCTCGAAGTTTTGGCAGACGCTCCTCCTGGACGTAGAGAATGAATGGGTTGTCTTGCGCCGTGACCGAGACAGAAGTATGTTGCATCAAGGCAGGAGGATGGATCAGGTTACCGATGTGTCCCCGTTGTCTGCCGCCGCCATAACCGAACGACCCGCTATTAGTCCCGAGGAGTTTAGTGAGTCTCCTTTGGCCGGCGATATCGAATGCTGTCTGGCCAACGCAATTCTCCACATAGAGGCTTTCTGGTGGTCCGTGCTGAAGCAACAGACGAACCGTCGCGACGTCGCCGTGCTGTACTGCGATATGTAGCGGGGTGGAGCCTCCTGCGTCCTTGAGGATGTAGACTGATGTATCAAGACCAAATTCAACCAGGAAGCGTACAGTAACGGCCCGTTTCTCCTTTACTGCGAGCATGAGGGGCTGAGAGAGGAATCAGGACGCAAAGGCAGGAACGTTTGACAGCAATCGACGAACCGTATTCAAAGCATCCTTGGATTGCTGTTCCAAAAGGATGGCACTCATATCCTTGGGTAGCTTGCGGAGAAGGTGTTCAAGCACGATCGTGCGCCTGTTATTGTTCCCCGATATGACAGCGAGATGGAAAATGTTCCACCTTTATGGACGTTAGATGATGCACCTGTGTCAGTTATCATGACGACATACCCTCTCACATCGCGTCCAGTCGGATCACATCCCTTCTCCAAGAAGAAATCAATCATCTCCTCCTTGGAGGCCATGTATACCGCAAGGCACACTGCGTTGACGCGGATGAAATTGATTCTACAGAAATTGCTTCAGAAAATAAGACTGATATCCCACGAAAATTTCTCTTACTGAGCATTCATCGCTTCTGTCATCATCTTCGGCTGCAGATCAAACAGCTGCTTGACAACTTCAAACTTATCGTTGGTGACTGCGGTCGTGAGGCATGACTCGTTAAGCTCGTTGATCTCCCATCCGAGCCATTTGGGAAGCTGAGTTTCCAGATCCGTAGTACGACGCAAATGGTGAGCGCATGCATCACTGTGTGAGGAGGCGTAGTAGCGGAAGGCCGCGAGCGGGCGAGAAGTCGCGAGATAGTCGATGATCTTGGATGCGCCACTTTTGGCAGCCTCCTGCAACAAAGGGAAGAATCGGAGGGTCGGCTTTGGCGCATGGCGTCGAGTTGCAAGATCCTTCCTCTTCTTGCCCTGGATATTCAGTCCGAGGTAGACATGCTCGTCTACTTTGGAGGCACTTGTTCTTTCCGACTCTGTCTGCTGAAGATCTGCGGGCACGCTAATGCCGACGCCAGTGCGCCGTATGAGCTCTTCCAACATTTCCGGTCGGTCGTGCTGCATTATAAACGACAGAGTGTTCCCGGTAGGCCAGAGTTCCACCCCGAGCTCCTTGTACAAGTCACAGATATTGATAAATGCCTCGAAGTCGTCCTCAATGATTGCGCGCTGCATTGGGGTGCCTGACGTCAGTTTTCCGTTGGTCATCCACATTCCTGAGGCGCTCTGCAGCATCTTGGAGGGCGGTGCCTTGCACTGGACAACAGAGGGACGCTCCGCTACGTCGGAAAATATGACTTCCCTGTTCTCGTCGTCGTCGTCACCAGATGCGTCAGAGCCATTGTCGTAGTCTACGACCAGAAAATCAGTACGCCATCATCAATTTTCCTTTCAACCACGTACCGCCGGTCAGATCATCGACGTTGAAATGCTCCACATTATTGTCCGGCTTGTATTGTGCAGAAGCGATAGCGAGGATGAGACGCGCCGTCTGCCAATGCCGGCGCTCTAGCGCAACGGCAAGCGGTGACACCCCTAGAAATGGCAAAGATGAGACGCAAGGTAGAGAAGCCAAGAATGCAAGCGTACCTAACCAACTCTTTGTCCAGATCGTTTGAACTGAAATCTGAATTGGGGGCTGTGATTCAGAGACGACCTTAGGAAGACAAAGCTGTTCGATCTGGGCGTTGTCTCCCGTCCAGCAGGCTTCGTAGAGTTCATCATAGAACACCTTGAGGTGGACCGGGATGGCTTCATTACTGTGAGAGGCAATCCGCGTGTAGCCAGACGAGGACGGGACAATTGTCTGCATCAGGCCGAAGAGAGATGTCGCCTGGTTGGCTGGCCCCGTCTTCGCGTCCGGCTGAGCTATGTTCTTCTGCGCTCCATGCGCGATAAGCAGAGCTTCGGTCTCTGTGAGATATTCGTGTACTTTGGACATCAGGATCTTCGGATCCATCAGCGAACTTATCGTGTGTGCTGCACCAAATAGCATTGCCTGTTCAGAAGAGAACATGTTTGGCTGATGGATTGAGAGCAGTTCGTGAGATGCGAGGTAAGTTTTGAAGTCGCTCCAGTTGTCGCTCGCAGGTGCAGAGATGGGGCATTTTGTCTCCGTCTTAACAGCTGGGGTAGTTGTGTTCACTTTGTCCGGGTCGTAAAGGGCTACGGCAGCCGTCGTCCAGTCAAGTATAGACTGCATCTGCTGAGGGCTCGAGGTTGCCAGGTTTTGAGGCACGAAGTTGACATCGACCCCTAGCTTTATCAAAAGGTGGGCGACAAGATCACGGCGGACCAAGGCGACTTCCAAAGGCATAAAGATCTTGGACATGAAACTTCTGACCTGGTACCGCTGGTACGGAGGCCTGCGGTACTAGTGTGAACGACATTGGACATGGAGATTATAGAAAGACCGGAAACCGACCATTTATCGTCCATCCTGGACACGTCCTCCTCGGTAATGGTCAGCTTGGCCCCGTAGGCAATGAGAACGGCAAGAGATGCATAGTCTCCATTCGTGATAGCAGAGACAATGGGATATACGAGGATGTGGTTCGACATCGCCGGGTAGTCAATGGCGATCTTTGCGTTTGGGTCATACCGAAGAAGGGAAGTGAGCAGTTTGGTCTTGCCTGAGCAAACGAATCGATGGAAGACAGTCATCAAGCTGTCGTCCGCGGTCGACGACGATGCCCCAGCAGCGATGAGTCTGGCGGCGATCTGAGCACCACGGTCTTCATTGTCAGTCAGATGCGTCAACAAAAGTGCGTGAAGGGCCGGCCCTTGCGACTGCTTCGACCACATTGGAACGTTGACATCTGCGCCGGCTGCCAGGAAGATGTCTACGATCTCCAAGGAGCCGGCGATGATCGCATATGCCAAAGGAGTGAATGCAAAGTCCCAATCGGCGAGGGAAATATCCAGAATGTCCGGCTCATCTTCGTTGTCTTCCATCGCGTCCTGAGCATCGTCTCCTCCGGGTGTCGCAGAAACAGTGGGCTTCAGATTTTCGTCTTCGCCGTCTTCAGACGACCAGTCGTCCTCGCTGCTTGGTCGTTCCGATGCCTTGACGGCCGCCGCCGCCGCCTCCGCCTCGGCTTTGGCCTGTGCCTCCTTCTGTTTCTCCTCGTTGGCAGCGCTCCTCTCAAGTAGCTTCTGCACCACCGTCGCCTGGTCCATCTGCGCTGCAAGATGTAACGCAGACCGCCCGCCCGCCAAGCGCGCCGTCATGCGCGCACCGGCGTCGATCAGATCGCACGCGACGTCGACCCGGTTCGCGAGGATGGCAAAGTGCAGCGGGGTACGGCCCACGAAGTCCCTGCGATTGACGTCCTCACCGTCCTGGATTATCTGCGAGACTGCGAGCCGGTCGCCCGTGCTGATAGCGCCGAAGAACTTGGTGACGGCTAGCACGTATGCCTGCTCGCTCCATTCACCTTCATCAATCGGGTTGAAGCTGCCTGACATGGTTTGGCGTCCGGGATCCTCTTCCACGAACCTGTGAAATGATTCACGGGTGTTGAATGGCTATAAATAAATGAACTCACCCTATCCGGCCACGCACGTACGACTTGTCTTCTTCGTCTTGTAACTGGTGTTCCTCTTCGTTACGCGGCTCAGGGCAGTACTAGGTTGAATGTCAGAACAGGAAAAGCCCGCTATCCAAGATGTGCACACCTCGCAGCAATCCTCGAGGCACTGTTCAACGGACCCAAAGAAAGCCGGATGACGGTGGAGGATACGGTCCTTATTCTTCGGATTGTAGGGGGTGTTGATGCCGAGATCCTAAAGTATTGCATAGACAATTAAGCAGCAGCTCTATAAGACATAATGCAGAGACAAACCGTTTTGTAAATCAGCTTCTCAATCCTGCCTGCCGTCCAACCGGGTCCATAGGGGATGTGAAGAGATACCACATCGTAGTCGTTCATTTCGAGTCCGCTGAAGGGCGTATCCAGCTTCAAGTCGCCGTTGTATCTGCGACCGCGATGTCTCCGACGCCCATACATGTAATCCTGGACGACTGGTCGGCCGCGGAGCGTGCTGCGTAGGTTCAGATATTGGGCGCGCGAGTCCGGATTTGCAAGTTTCTCCAGAACGAGAAGACGGGCAAGACCCTGAATGCGAGTGATAGCGCGTTCGAAGATCTGGGGACAAAATCAGCAGAAAAGACGGCAAGATATTTCAGAACACGAACCGTTGGATCCACGTCCGCACGCCTCAGGTTCGGAATGTAGACCTCGAAGTCACGCGTGGAGTATTTTGCGAGCCGCACTTCGTACGAGGGCGAGCGCCGCGTCATGTCGACAGTGTTGCACTGCCGCATCATTGCGACGATCGCCCTCGGGTTGGCCCAGACGCGCTCGCCATCGAAAGCGCAGGAAGGGGAATCGACGTCGAAACCAGCGAGGATCTCGGCGGGCGACTTGTACAGGCGAAGGACAATCTGAACACAGCGATACGGGTATTGCGCTGTCAGGAAATCAACGGACGGTTATACAGGGCAGAGAAGGGGAAACATACAGTAGATAGATAACGTGTGCCTCGTGCGGACACATGTCACGTCCCAGGGCACCGAATCGCGAACGGCCTCGCAGATTGCCTTGATCTTCTCTTCTGCCTTTCGTCGTAGTGTCAGCGAGGAAGACACTGCTGAACGGCTTCAGCCTACCTGCTTGGGCGTCATGCCCCACAGAAAGAGATCGATATCGGACGAAGGGTAAGCGGCCTCATGGTAGTACTTCCGCATCATACGTTTGGAAGTCCTGGCTTCCTCCGGAAGAGGCGTCAAACACGCTTGCACGGAGCCTCCTGCAGCGACGACATGGTTCCAATCGAGCAGCTGCGACAGCGAGTTCTCGGTGAAGATCGACCAGTTCTTCTTGAACTCGTCCAGATCATTGACCATGCACGGCGCGCCCTCCGCGCGTCGCTGTTTGTCGGGAATGGGCATCACATACTTGGCGGTCAGGTCGTCACTATCTGTGAGCGCGCGCGCGAGTGACTCTGATGTCGCCGGGTGCGGCGAAGACGTCGACGAGACCGACATGGATATCGTTGAGGCGGGTATTGGCGCGGTCAGTCGCGAAGAGTTTGCGCAGTTCGGTCTCATCGTCCAGGGATGGTTGCAAGGCGTCGTCGAGAGAAATGCCTGCACCTTTGGGCAGCTTTGAGACGCGAGACAGAAAAGCGGAAGCTTCCTTGTTCTGGGGAGAAGACATGATTAAACACGAGTGTACATGTGTAGCGAAACCATGGGACGTGCCAGCTATTTCTTATATAGAGCATTGGACCCTGACTTTCTATGGGCTTGGCGCTTGACCCCGAAATGCAACCATCCTTGCGTCCCAAACAGCGTGTGCGGCGTCTATGCAGCGTCAAAGGAGTTATGAGGATCACTGTGAGAGTATGCGCCAAGTACGCGCGGTGACGGTGACTCGGAGGCGCGCTTCAGCCTGCGCGCCCGCCGTTCTATTTCCAAAAATGGGAAGTGTCGGGAATTCCGACGCCCGACATTTCCATTTATGTATCACGTCGGTCCCCTGATGCACACGGCATCGACTCATGGCTGTGGAAGTTCTCATACCAGTCAGGTTATGTGGGAAAATTCACCTCATCTGACTTGGCACACGGCGAGAAACAGAACCACATGCGTAGTACATCGATCATCCTCGGCGCTCATAACCACCACGACCTGCAATATGACGATAAAGCGTGTCTAGAAAATCTCATACATTCTCATAGTATGTAAAACGCTAGATGTGACTGATGATCTGCGATGCAGCTGAGAAGGCACTCCATCGCAGTGCATCTGCCGTGTTCTGTCAAAGTGCCTCCCCCATACAAATCCACTCATCGGCTTCATCCTCCTCCACATATGAAATCTGCGCAATGTGCTCCTGAATGACGGCATCTCTTGACTGGTCCTCTGAATCTGGAGCAAGCCAATGAATCTCTGGAACAAGACCTCCGGCATCTGCACACCGCTGCACGAAGCCGAAGACGTGTGTTTCGGGATCTGGCTGGGGTGCATTGGTGCTCTGATAGATAAAGATATCCGAAAGAAGCGGGCACAACGCCGATTCAGCGCCATTGAGCCCTGGAGGACCCACCACGTCGAGGATGAGCTGGAATAGCTCGTTGTCGGGGATGGCCAAAATCTGGAGGGAGTCCAGCTTCTGAAACAATTCCCGCCAACGCGATAAGGCTGCAACCCAGGAGCTATGTGGATTCCATGCAACAGGCAGATGGGGTCCAAATCGCAGCTCCTTAAGTTGAGAGAGTGCGAAGTATCTGCTGCTGGTTAAAAGACAGATGGACACGTTGAACCAGGCAGTGGTATCATGTCCGACATTCAGAGACATCGAGAAAGCTCTGCTTTCGAAGCCTGCAATTAGCGATGCAGTTTCGAAGCTCTGTGATATGTGTAGAGAGGTTGGAGCACCAAGGAAGTGAAGATCGTCATGGCCTGTCGGCACCAAAGTGAAGACGCCTTTGGAAGAGTCACTTCGATAACCTGTGGCCGCTAAACGCACATCAGTGCTATCAGGGATGTCCAGGCCTGCGGTAAGATGCAATATTGTGTCTTCAACACAATCGAGCCATAGGAAGCGGAGGTGCTTCAAGATTATCCTATCGGACCGTGTTCCCCGCATAAGATTGCAATGAGGGGTTATCAAGTGGATGACCTCAAGGGACGGATTGGCTGCGAAAACATCCAGCAGAAAAGCGCCAGAGTTTGCTGGTCCCATTGGGAGGGAGAGAAGGAAATGCGTCAAACCGGACGCGAAGAAATGGGATGTGATCAGCGTTGTATGCGGGAGCGTCGTAGTGTCGACCGGCGCAAAGAAAGTCAGTTGAGAGTCACTAACATCTGATAGCCGAGTCATGCAAACGTTAGATGAACTCGCCGCAGTCGAGTGGAGGATGACTGGGTAGCATAGATTGAGTTTGATCCGCAAGGAAAATAGGACGAGGAAAACATCGTCCAGTAGATCGGTTTGGTGGTAAGGGAGCAAGGACATGGCTTGCCTCCAGAATCGACATGTTTGCGAAAGCATCCTAAAGCCCTGAAGCCTGGCCATTCGATAAGATCCTTGTAGACGGCTCCCAGAGGCTGATATTAAGACCTTGTCGAAGACGTCGACGAGGAGTTCCACAGGGAGTTTCTGAATGCCACGATGCTTTCCTGTATCACGATGTTGCCACGCATCTGAGCGTGAGCGAGCATGGCTGTTCGGCCTCATGGAATTTGCACAGCTGGAGATCCGAGCATGGTCAAATTTAAGAATTACTGTGAGAATTCGAAGTACGTGGGCTTACCTGGTGATAATGGTGTGGCAGGACACCCGGCCAGTCTACTTCACTCTATAAGCAATTTCCTGAACCTACAGTGTGCAGGGATGTCGGGAGCCTGCGGAAGTTGGGACAAATGTCGTAGTATGCCCGGGAGATTATAAGTCTATAACAACTTATTGCTTGATCTACCTTTCAATGCTTGAGAATTAAGCATCGTACTGTACTTTCTCAAAAAATGGTAGCTTGGGTAAACGCAGGAGGCGAGGCGAAAGACAAGTCACAGCTTAGTCGCATGAGATTCGAAGGAAACCGTCAATATAACGCGTAACGGTTCGGCAATATCCGAGCGGATAATATTGAATTTCAATAAACGCGTCGCGTCGCGGAGCGCTCATTGTCAGCCTCTTTGCCTCTCGCTTCTACCACAGGTTCGTATCTGGTCCCGTTGGAATCCTTTATATCTCAACAATGTGTGCTAATTCTGGACAGTGATAACCACGATCAATAATTCGCACACAACCGAAGTAGGCGGCAGCACGCGATCAGGAATCACGGATGGTTAACACGCAGCAGCATCATGGCGAGGCTTCCCTCAGCCCACGACAGTCGCTGCCAGTCATGGTGCGCAAGCTAAGGGATCCAATTCACGATTACAGTGAGTAATTATTTACTCTAATCTATCACCATGGTGATCGTTACTGACGCATACAGTCCAACTGCACGAAAAGGCATGGGGTGTTATTGATACGTACGCAGTTTTGTTGCAGTCCAAATTTTGAGGCTGAACAGACAGACCTGCAGACCCCACTTTCAGCGTCTCCGAGAGATCAAACAGCTCGGCACATCCTACTATGTGTGGCCGACCGCGTCGCACAATCGCTTTGAGCACTGCCTTGGTATAGTGCAGCAGCCCATATGCGCTCTGATCAACTACTAAAACGTCTTCAGGTGTCGCGTTTCTAGCACGGCGCATGACAGAGCATCTTGCCAATGGCCAGCCAGAACTAGGCATCACAGACCGGGAGATCGAATGTGTCGAGTTGGCGGGGCTGTGCCACGACCTTGGACATGGACCGTGGAGCCACGTTTGGGATTCCCAGTTCATCCCTCGGGCTTTGTAAGTGTCTCTTCTGTGCATTCGAACTTACCAGTGACGGGGACTTAATAGAAAGGGCAAGAAGTGGCAGCATGAAGATGCGTCCGAGATGATGTTCGATGACATGCTCGCTCGGTACAAGGACAAAATCAAGCTTTCCGAGCGTGATGCCAAGTTCATTAAGGCTCTTATTGCTGGTGATTCCACGAGAGTCAGGTAGGGTTCTATCGATATAGTGCACGCCCATTCTGATATAGTCTATTCAAGGGACGAGAAGTCTTTCTTGTTCGACATCGTAGCAAATAAGAGGAATGGTCTTGACGTCGACAAGTCTGCCTCATTTCTTTCCCATCGCAGAAACCATTTTAAATGTGCGCATATATGCTAGGCTTGACTATATAGCTCGAGATTCGTGGGCTATCGGCGATTCCGTTGGTGGTCTTTCGCTCAGCAGGTGAGTCGTTCGGGTGGACCTCCATACACGTTCTCAATGCAGCCCCAGGATCATTGATTCCGCAAGAGTCATAGACGACCAGATTTGCTACGACATAAAGGATGCCAACCAGATCTACGAGCTCTGCCATACTCGATTCAGCCTGCACAAGCGGATCTACAACCACAAGACTGGTGAGTTGCGACATCTGGTGCATTCACAGACATTGAATCTTGCGAGTCTAGCCAAGGCTGTTGAGCATATGATCATTGACGCTATGCTCGCCGCGGAACCGACGCTCAAGATCGCGGAGCAGATAGACGACCCGAAGAAATATTTGCACCTCACTGACTGCATCATGAATATCATCGAGCAGAGCACCGACCCGGTAAGCCTCTCTCTCCGCAGATTTTATTTGGCCTGCGCGACTCATGCGATGACGACAGGCCTTGGAGGATTCCCGTCGGATATTCGCTCGCATCAAGGAGCGCGACCTCTACCGCTGCGTCGACTACCATGTCTTCGATTGGGACCATTTTGAATGGCTGGAAAAAGAGATTACTGCTGAAGCTATCGTCGCCGAAGCGCAGAACCTCGGCTCGTCCGGCTTGGCCAAGGCGTCGCAGGAGGTGGCGCAGGTCGGAGATGACGCAGAAGACGAAGTGCCCATTGTGGACGGAGGAGAAGAGGAGATCGATCCGGAGGCGCTCAGCCAGCTCAAGCCGAGTGACGTGGCGGTCGCATTCTCCAAGCTGCACCATGGCATGTCAACGCTGAACCCGCTGGACTTTACGAAGTTCTACTCGAAGCGTCATCCAAATGGTAAAAGCCTTCGTGCAGCGATTGCCGTGTGTGTTGGTCTGACAGTTTTCATAGTGTGCCGCACTGCAGGACGTGAGCATGTTTCCTGTGTGGTTCCGGTCATAATGGGCGAGGTGCTTTTACGGGTCTACACCAAAGAGTACCGGTATGTCCATGTCATCCTGTCTACGTCCTCTACTGAAATAAGGCACCTTATAGCTTCTACGGCATCATCCAAGCGGCCTATCGCCTGCTCAAGAAACGCCTCTGCAAGAAATACCTCCCCGATTGGGAACCCGCTGCAGCCGGCACTTCTCTCGAGCCCGAGACCGAGCCCGATCTCTCGCAGCCCACAACAGAAGGACCGCCCGCAACGCCTCCGCAGCGCAAACGCACGCTCTCGCGCGTCGTGAGYAACCGCAGTCTGTCGGGGCATTTCCCGGAGACATCGCCGGGCGCAGCCAGTGAAAACCCG
>SFCI01001100.1:0-11429 GCA_004681135.1 Hericium alpestre | reverse complement strand
CACACCCCGATTACCAGTGGATCGTCGCGCGCTTTTCGAACTATACGTGGCGCAAGGATAGGATGGAGGATGTGGACGAGCAGAGAGTTACAGAATATCTGCAGGCGGAGCTACGTACCCTCGACACGCCTCGGTGGTATGAGGAGTCCAGTTCTGATTGAGCGGTAAGTGTTTTGAGTACGACTTTTTCGTGAACCAGTTCTAACTCCATGAAAGTAGTTCTGCCGCCCCGTTGGCCTTGGACAATGTCCTTAGGGTTCTGCTTCGATATATGTATCATATATTTATATCTTAGTGAGATATTCGTGTCCACCACTCCAGCGCATCTCGCTACCAATTTTTGCCTGCACACTCATCTTAGGCAGCTTCTCGTCACCGGCGCAAACGACACGTTTCGCAGTTCCGCGCAGAGCTGCACACACATGTTCTGGGCATGATCCATGTATCATTTCAGCATCGTAAAGGTGAGCTATGACATCGTGTCTAGTTTTTTGCACGCCGGATGCGTAGCTGGCTCCCGACGTGCCGTTGGTGATCAGATTCATTCTACTGTATGTATCTTCACATTGGTGCATCTGTGTACCTATGTACCGGAGGTCAACTACCGCGCGGTGAAGATTGTATCTTAAGTAGGAAACCGTAAGTATAGCATTAGCTTCAAGTTGAAGTCGTGGTGCCAAGACGCGGGGCGAGTGTCGTACTGTCGCCGCGGTAGCAGTTTCACCGTACTTACCGTGCGATGATCAGTTGTCTTGTCGATCAGCACACAAGTCAAATGGCAGCCAGCACCAACTTTTATATAAATTAACACGGCGATACAAAGGAATGGACGGGATATAGTAACACTACAGAGCTAAGGAGTGGATAGCAGTCAATGCTGCATGTATCGACACCAGCAATACAAGATAACCTTCCAATTATGTACAAAGCCTCGAAGCCAATAACTTGAGAGAACGTGGTAGAACGAGCGGCAGAAATGAGCCTTCCAGAGACTCATAGTCGTAAGCATGATAATCGTAACGGGCATGACTCGGAGACGTGGAAAGATGACGTGCATAACTTGAAGGAGCGGATTTCGAGGCTTCAGAAGCCTGTCTTCTTGATTTTTTGATGTGATTTAGTTCGAAAGAGTGGATGGTGGGCCAAGGACCCCATGATAAGCAGTAGCAACAGATATTCGAGCTATGCGCGTCTTCGGACCAGCCTTACACGACGCAGGATGATGAGTGATGAGGTCATTTACGAGACCTCTTGCTCTTGGTCGTGTCTTTCCGTTGGGGTGGCGGAGAGTCGCGAACTCGAGCTCGAGAAGATCCAGCGATAGAACGAGTCTGGGTCCCAGAGCGACCAGGGGCTGCAGGTTCGGCGACCGCAGCGGCAGTCTCTGCTGTCCCGGCAGCAGGCTTAGTTTTAGATCGAGCGCGTCTCTCAGCAGCGGCGCGCGACTGGTAAACGCGAGTGTTACGGCGACGAGTGCGCTCTGGCGCTGTCAAGGGATCATAGACACGCTCGGCTGCTGCGTCGTCCATGGCACTAGTTGCACCAGCAGACACTTCGGCCTCCATGCGTGATATGCTTGAGGGACCACCGGTGCCATTGTCAACAGGCTTTTCATCTGTCTGAGAAGTCAGCCGCGGTTTCTTGGAAGGGCCAGCCAGCGTCGGCACGCCGTTTCCAGCCGGGTCAGGATCAGGGCTGTCGAATCTCAGCGGGCTAGACGGCCGGTCTTTTCGCTTGCGCAATTTGGCACTTGAACGCATGCCAGTCCGAGAATCGGTCGGGGCATCATTGATAGGTGGCGATAGCAGCGCGGGCAGTGCAGGGCCATTTGCATTGGTGCGAAAGTCAATATTCTTTTGGCGAGCCTTGCCGCACGATACTTTAGGAATCCGCTCGCCACGATTCTTTGGCGCAAGCAACTTGTCGTTCAGATTGACACCAGATGTAAGGGCTAAGGCGGGAGTGCGAGCATTGTCAGCCAGGTTGCGCGTGCCTTCCGTTGACGAGCCAGCAGTTCCAGGGATGCCTGAGGTCGCAGGAGCATCATTTTCCTGGGAAGCACGTCCGGATTGCGCCGACTGTGGTTGCAGATGTGGAGCCAGAGGAGAACCTTCGGTATCCGAACTTGTCGGGTCGGTACGGTCATGCTGCTCGGGAGCAGGTTCAGCGCCGCCTATGCCTGAGCGAAGTTTGGGCCTCAATTGTATTACTGGAGTGGTGGCTTCCTTGGTCAAGTCAACGTAAGGGGAGTCACCTTTCACTGGTTTCGTTGGTCTTCTATCAGGTGAGCTTCCTAGTACGGTGCCCTTTATTTTCGTTTTATAAAGGTTAATGGCATCCTGGGCAATACTCTGATAAAATCGTTCAGGAAATCATGACTACGGATTCACAAACGATGAGACATACCAGATTTGGTTCCGGAATGTCATGAGTAGGGGGGTCAAACCAGGACGGTTGATACGTCAGATCCAGTGATGCTGTCATCAAACGAAGAGCTTTGTTAAGGTAAGGATTGATCCAATGATTGAAGACCATGCGCTCGTTCGAGTAGATCGGGATGGGTGCCTCGACAATTCCGTTTTTGTCTCCTCGGATGCTGTTCCAATTAGCAGGCCTTATGAACTTGAAGCAAGAGAACGTCATCCCGTATGTGATGAAGGAGAGGATTTCGTCGTCGTCAAAGTGATTGAAGGCGAAATATGCCTGCTTACACAGCTGATGGAGGTCCTTAACCGGCCTTTGAGTCACCTCCTTAGGATCGAGAACCAAAGCAGAGGCATCTTCGACAGAGGGACCGTCAACTGACATTGCAGGTACCTCACCTGTATCGAACTCCTGTTCATCCCTATCCTCCTCGTCCGCGTCTGTGCCCTCTTCGTCCGAAGTAATGTCCTCTTCGTCTGACGCGACATCCTCGTCGTCCGAAGAGGTATCTTCATCTGAAGCGGTATCCACGTCCGAAGCGGTATCCTCGTCCGAAGCGGGATCCTCTTCGTCCAAGGCGGCATCGTCTTCCTCTGCATTGGTACCCTGTTCGTCTGCACTGGTATCCTTTTCCCCCGTATTGGTTCCCTCCTCGGCGCTACACTCCCTGTCCACACTGACCTCCTCTGCGATGTCTTCACTTCCATTGTCCTGCCCTTCTACGTTGTCCTTGCCGGCATCCACTTTCTTAATTGCGTTGGCCGCTCCTTTCTTTTTTGCCTTCTTCGGGAGCTGAACCCATGGCTTTCCCTCCACCCAACCACCTAGCCGAGACTTGCCGTACTGTGGCTTGCCGGGATCACCGGTGGGCTTGGAATGAATTGCGAAAAGAGCATCTGAGAGTGTACGGGTGACCCTCGTGGAAGAATCTGTCCTGAGCTCGAAGCATCCCTGCGGAATGACGGCGACCTCGTAGTCCTCGTGGCTGCATGTCTTCGCATACGTCCCGAAAATTTGCATGAGTGGGTCATAGAGGTAGACTTCAAAATTCTTGCGTGTCGCTGCATGGTGAATTGTGCGGTGAAGATTCTGGAACCAGGCTTCTTCTTCGATAACAATCACCTGAGTAGCACTGTGAGCTCACACTAATCTAGCGAGAGAGTAATTACGCACGTGTTTATCCCTACGAAGAGCGTCGATAGCTGGTTGCGGAGCGCCTGCGCTCATGGCTGATCTGTGATGGAGGAACAAGTGAGAGGAAAATCTTGGGAGGCCAGCAGGTCCCCGTATAATTTATACTTTTCGTTCGTGGCTACAATGCACCCGTACCTTAGACATAGCGGGGACGAGACTGTGCAGTCGCATTGTCCTCTGGGAATCACGGTGAAATTGCTGACCCAACTGGATGGACTTGTATTGTTCGTGTCATGGACGTCGCACGTCGAGTGGCCATTTTATCAAAGCTATTGTACGCCGTGTGGGTAAGTACGGAGTGAGTCGACGGATAGACGCAAAGCGCACGGCTTCCTTCCACGTGACCGCGTAATCAACATCCAAGCATCTAAGTGTGGCTCAACCATCGAGTCGACCTCTTCATTGTGAACCTCCGAGTGGATAGTTACTCTCGCAACTTTCTCTTCATCAATCGTCCCCAGATCACGTCTTTTCTTCAGTAACATCTCTCTACTCGAAATGACCTGCATTCCAGAACGCAAACATCATCCCAATGGGTCTGATGCTTGTGCCAAAGTTCAGTGCAAGCCAATGCGGAAGCGAGGTCCTCGTCGCATAACCAGACGTTGCGAGGTCCGTATGCATTGTTGGAACATCTCTTCTATCGTATTTACCGTTCCTCTTAGATCCGAGTATCACGACAGAAGCGTCTGGCACCAATGGAACAGCTTCCACCAGCGTACATTGTTTCGACCAAGAAGCAAGCCCGTCGTACCCCAGAACTGTACTATTCCATCGCCGTCAGCGATGATACGCTGTACAACTATGCCATCAAGCACGATCTCATACCCAATCTTGGCTTCGCCACGCCGCTGCGCGTCGATACTGTGGCATGCTACGGGCTGTTCGCCAGTTGAAGGAGTTATCTGGTGGGGATCTGTCTTTTCAATGGCCACGCTGGACTGCCGAAGAATCATACTCTCTGGTGGCTTACTACAGCAACCATAGTCACTGGCACCACGTGAACGTAGCGAAGGGACCACCTGATGAGCATGTGTTTGACATTGTCCGCCGAGAGTTGGCCATAACCTCCACGCCAAAATGGTACCGCGGCCTTATCTGATTTGTGAGTCCAATTGACTCCTCCGACTCTCCCCTATTCAGTTCTGAAAATTGACGCTTTCTGAAATAGTTTTTTTCCTTTCTCCGGTGCTGCACCGCCATGTATCATCAATTCCCCCTCGCTTTCGAGTCTTTGCATCATCCGCTGGCACATCGTATGTTCGTCAACTCGCGACCCCATCCCTTCTCCTGCAAGCAATAGCGCAGTGACCCATGGCGTACCTTACGAGCAGCAAAAATGCCATATGACCTCAATGGCTGGAATGTAGAGGAGAACAAGAAGCGGTTCTCCATCGTCCAGGACTCGCTCTTCCGTCCTTCATTTTGTCTCCACCAAACATTCACTATTGCTTCAACTTGCCAATGATGTTTGTCCACTCTTCTATAAGACCTTTCTCGATAAGTACAAACTCAACGCGGAGGGAAATCACATCAAGACTTGTGACGAATACAAGCTGATAGCCTGTTGCGATCTGAAGCAGCTCAGGTTCGCGCTCTCGCTACTATCCAACTTGATCCTCTGCTCACTGTTCTATGGTCGTGTGCAACGCGGTATCAGGGCTGCGAGCCCTTTGACCGGCTGCGTCGGACTATCTCGTGTATCCCAACAAGCCACACGGCGATTCACCGCAGGTTCACTACGGCCTCGATGTCACAGCGCAGCAGCTGTACGACTATCCCACCAATAATTGTATCCCCTCCGCAGGAGGAACTCGATGACCCGAGGAACCAGATGCACCCTGGACAGGGCGGTCAAAGCACTAGACCGCGCTTGCGGTGCGGACCTATACCTTGGCTATCCTCCTCAATACGAGCATGAGTGGACGGTGTTGCGGCATTCGAACTATACGTGTTATGGGAGGCATGTAACTCATGGAGGACGTCTAGCTTTGTCATATCTGTCCGCATGCTTTCATGATCTATCATGTCTCATTGCTCACAATTTCATTTTGCACGCTGTCCTGGCTATGTATTTTTTTCAGATTTACTTGTCTGGTATATGTGTGATATATGGTCGGCATACCCTTGCCTCCGTGTATTTACTGTATGAACTATAGTCTCTCGATCTCAAGCTTTGTTATGGACATTTCATTATTGGCCCGACGTCTTACTCTCACTGCAATTAAGTATACGAAAACACTTGCTCATGTCCTTGATTTCCAGACCTCAGCCTCAAAAGATCGCTCCACTACAACATTACAATATATGTAACTATAGAACAGGCATTCGACAATCACCCGATCTCTAAGCAATATAAGTCCGAAATCTGGAGAGTTTGGGACAAGACCGTTAGCGAGGTGCATCGTAAATAAATTGGGAGAAAGCGCACACATGCGGGTCAATGATCAGATATCTACGTCCAAGTCCATTGGTGTGGACGGTTCTGGATCAGGATTCGTTGATGTCTCAGCAGCCACGCTCTCCCTGTCTCGCTCTTTATCTTTTTCCTGACCTTTGGTGCGGCCTCTCGCAGCGCGACCGCGACCTCGTCCCCGAGCCTTCTTTACAGCAGGCGCCGGCGCGCGTGAGGTCTTTCCAGCTGAAGTGGGACTGTTAGTATGTGGTCACGGGCGCCATGCGTGAGACGGTGCTCACAGGAATGTCAGGGCGATTGGGAAGACGCCCGAGGCCGTGGCCACGCCGAGGAAGTAGAAGAGCCATCCCAGGGACTGGCCGAAGCAGAATTAGGGGAGGGGGGTGTAATGACGTGACGGGGCACTCACAATTCCAACGGCNTTNAAGATTGATGCGAGCCCACCCGAGAAGATCGCCCANAAGAAGATNGCGTAGCGCGATACCTTGACGATCTCCTGGCTGGTTGCCTGCGGACGGAAATACTGCCTGTAGACATCGTACGAGAGTAGCGTCGACACCGCAATCATCTCCGCGCTGAGNGACTGACGAATTCAATCACGGTGAGTGGGTGTTCGATCCGTAGAGAAGGACAATTGAACATACNGAGGTGACGCTGAGGAAGATTAGGATAAGCATGAGGACCGAGCCNGCCTTGCCGAGCAGGAAGCTGACAGTCGNGACTNCCTCCGCNAGACCNGCGCCGACGTCGTCNGCGGTCAGCGCAGGGAACCCGGGGTAATTCTGCAGCGCGCGGGCACCGAGGCCAAGGACGGTTCCGCAGGCGAAAGGGATGGAGAACCATGCGAAGCCGCCAAGGAAGTACGCCTTGGCCGTCGTAGACGGATTCGATGCGATCGCNCGTGACCAGTAGCCTGTAGACTGNGTTCTAGTTGGCTGCAGAGATGGATACAGGNANAAGCGCACCTTGGTCNCAGTTCACAAGACCGAAACCGGTGATGATNGACTGAACTGCAAAGATGGCGCCGGGTCGNGACCGGAAGGTGAGGTAGGAGCCGTGGTAGTTGCCTGCGACGGGTTCTGTCTTCGCCATCTCGGTGAGTAGTTCCCACATGCGTGCTGGGCTGCCGATGATATTGGAATTCGCATAGGTACTAGNTATGACGTCAGAGNCTTGAACCGAAGAGAAGCTAGAACTGAAACGTACATGAAGGCGAAACAGAGTAATATCCCGAGCAGGAAAAACGTATGTGTTGCGTCACTGATAAACGTAGCNCGGAGGCCGCTGGGNTCNTANTCAGCAGTCTGGATTAGAATATGAAAGAAGGTACGCACCCNGTCGCAACATATACAGATACGCCGATGGGGATGAGGAACAGCGCAGCATACGAGTTCATGTTCGTNAAAGCCGTNACCACGGCCCCTCCACCGAGCAANATACANGCGCTGACGATNGCGTTGCAGACGAGGCCGCACCAAAGGAACGATANATGGCCGAGGGTGCCGAAACGNATATAGGCNACCTCGGGGAACGTCGTNGCGCGGTTNGCNTTCATCTTGACTTTGCTCGCNATGACGCTGAAAATGGACAACCTGCACCATGCCGCCNACCGCGTACCAGTATCCGCCTGATATGCCCATGTTNTACGACTGGGTCGCACTCTGGAGGAGCGTGAGACTCCATGTCCCTATGCAAGATCGTCGGTAACTCGGTCAATTGAAAGGAAAAANGGCGGNCTCACATGAACTGAGGATGCCCGCGATGACGATACCAGTCTTGAGAGAGCGACTTGCAGCCGTGAACTCAGANGCCGAATTCGGTGAGTAGCGCGAGTANTTTGTCTGGATCCAGGTGATNCCNTTCATCATAACAGCAAAGACGACGCCCAAGCCAAGGACAACGCCATACCCGACGCCCTGCGGCAGAGGTGATGCGACGGCCACCATGATAGTCTGCGATACGAACGAGGGAAAAGGGCAGGNGCGATAGGCTTTTTGGGCGGCAAGTCGACTCCTCGAAGAAGCTCGCCGGGCGTCTGGTGTTCTGGATATAAGGACATTCGTCTCCCAAATCAGTTACTTCTGCTTCTCGAAATGTTGCAATTGCGTCTTTCAATGGCGCCTCAGGATAAGGAACCCCGTCATAATCACGATATGNTTCTGGCCCGTTGTTGAACTGTTGTTGAGGATTTTTCGTTAGAGAAACAGGAACGACAGACGGAATGCACGGCACCTGGTTCCGTGGTCTCATACCAAGAACCACATTCTCNNCTACAAAAGAGGGTGAACGACCCTGAACGATCCTACATGGATTGAAATTCAGTCGATCCAGGGTCCCATGATCATCCGAACTCGCGGTGGAGTCCAGGACTGCCCCAACTTGGCTGGGAGTGCAGGAAATGGAGTTGAGCGCGCGCACAAACTCCATAAGTCATTAATCATTGAAGTCCACGAATTAGAGTAGACANTTCTTGTTGACTCATTGATAAATTGAAGCCTATAAGGGCGATTATGCATAGGAAAAGTGTAGTAGAGAGATAAAGCCTACAGCGTATAAAGGTTCCTTGAACCCTGCGCAATTACGCATTGCGTGCTTTCGCGCAACTCACTTCGAATATGGAGTAACGAGTAGCGTCACCTCTTCGGCCGCTCCTGAGTCCGANGTCAGTGTGCCGAGACAACTCTATCGAATTCCCAGATATGATAAAGGGGGAACGCACTCACTTCTTCGCCGTCCTGCACATCCACCACCATGTCGACAACGACAACGACTACCACTGAAGCGCCCGCGCAGGTTGCCCAATTGAACTTGAATACCCTCCCAAAATGGGTACCGCCGCCAAACACGACCCAAANAGACCTCGACTGGGCGGACATCCTCACCGTCGACCTTTCGCTCTACGACACCAACCGTGATGAGCTCGTCAAAACCGTGTCGACTGCCCTGTCGAGAGATGGGTTCTTCTATGTTGTTGGGCACGGTGTTGACCCCGAGAAGGTGAGTTGCGCTTCGCTCATTACACGGATAGCATGCTAAATACGTCATCAGCTGAACCGCCAGTTCTCCCTCGGGCAGCTCGCCTTCGACGGTGTTTCGCGCGAGGAGAAGGAGGAGCATAGAGCGCCAATCGCAGAAGAGGGCTCCTTCATTGGCTACAAGCTTCAGAATTACTGGGAAATCAAGGACGGCGTCCGAGATCGCATCGAGCACTATAATTATTACCTTCAGCAGCTCGACCCAATCACGCGGCACCCGAAGGCAATTCGGCCGTACTTGAACGAGACGAAGGACTTCATTCAAGTGCGCTTTTTCACTTTTAGCTCGATTGTCTTCTAACAAAGGTACAGGAATTGCGCCAAAATGTCCTTCGCCGAGTCCTCTCCCTGATCGACGCCGTCTTGGGCTTGGAAGAGGGCTACCTCTTTTCCCTTCATGAGGATGCGAAGGGGAACAAAGGAAATGACGTGAGGAAATTCTGTCGCCTGACTTGGTTTGTTTCTCACCGTACGCCCCACAGCTCTTCCGGTACATGCTCTACGATCCCCTCCCTGCCTCCGAGGCCGCCAAGACGAACAACGTCATGCTGAACGGCCACACCGACTTCAATTCCATCAGCACGCTTATCTCGCAGCCTATCACTGCGCTGCAGATCCTCATGCCCGATGGAAAATGGCGCTACGTCAAGGTCAGCCGTCTCATTTTCCTTCATATCTTCATACTCATAGGCCTGCGCACTGTAGCACCAAGAGAACACTTTCGTCATAAACGTCGGCGATCAGCTCTCATTCATGTCCGGCGGCATCCTCAAGGGCACGATCCACCGCGTCGTGCTCCCGCCCGAGGACCAGCGTGCGTACCGCCGCCTCGGCGTCTTCCACTTCGCGCACTTCATCGACGACGTCCCGCTGAACCTGCTGCCATCGAAGCGCGTGCAGGAGGAGGGCAGGCAGGTCTTCGACGGAAAAGTCCCGACGTGCCACGAATGGGAGTCGGCGCGGATAAAGAGCTACGGAACGGCGGAGTTGATCAAGGGTGAGGAGTATGATGTCGAGTACATCGCTGGGTTGCAGGTCCGGCACTGGCATTGAGGTATGGATATTCTTGATGTTGTTTTGGCTGTGTTGGAGAAAGAGAATAGTGTAGGCTTGATATCTGTATGTATGTTTATATATTAGCACAGCTCAATACCATTTTATTCGTCCATTTTATCTCGTCAGAGCGTCCGCGAAGGCGAGCTGGATCGTTACGCGAAAATAGACCGATCTTCCGATCCGACACAGATGTTGCTCTCCTCTCTGGATGAGCTTAAGTACAGTACACCGTTGGCGCCCATATTTTGGCCTGAACCGGGTTCGATCCGCGACGGACTCCGAGCGCAACCGAAGTGGTCACGCACTCACGTGCACGACGCGTCTTTATTTGGCACGTGTTTGTTGACCGACGCGATCTGCGGCGGGCAGGGTTTCTTGTGCTCAACGCGCTCTTGTTCAGCGCGCCCACGTCGTTCTGCAGTGTCACCCTCGCAGACACCGACAAGCAAATTCCTGCTGTCGCGCGTTTCCAGCCCCCCACATCATATCCACGCCCACACGGCACAACCTAGCCACCAGCCCTTCTTTTGAGTTCACGACTTTAAGATGCATCCGTCTCTTCACTTTTTCGTTCTCGGTATTCTCTTCGTTCCATCCTTCGGCCTTCCTGCTCCGTATACGGTCGCACTAGGTGACAGACCCTATGTTGGCATCATCCCCTTCCGACGGGACCACGATGCAAGGCCCAAGGCAAGCGTCTGGCATCACCTTGGAAGACGTACCGGAATCAAGCGTCAAGACAAACCCGTGCCTGTGACAGTCAACATGATCCCCATGCACGCTCTGGACGCAGCCACCCCAACGCTCGCCGCTGCTACGAATGTCGCGGCTGCCCAGGCGATCGTCCCTGCTCCGACATCTNTTGCTGTGAACACTGTGAACGAGTTACCCCATGCACCCGAATCCGCCCATGTTGTCTTCAACGCCGGACAAGAACCAACGCCAATCGCGCCTCCGCAGGCCAGCCCAACGGCACATAGCACACATGCCGCCGCACCGCCCGCCGCCAGCCTCAAGCACGAACAGATGGAGCCCAACGCCGAGTCTGGCGAGCCCGGTCTGCACAAGAAGAAGGTCGCCCTCATCGCCGGAATCTTCGGCGTCATCTTCGGTCTCCTCGTCTTCGTCGCCCTCGCCAAGCTCTGCAAGGATGCTGTCACCCGCCGCCGCTTCTCGTATGCCGCAGGGGCCGGCAGCAGCCAGGACGGCCTCATCCGCTGCCGCGGCCCCTCGAAGGACGAGATGCGCCAGGCTGCGAAGCAGAACATCGTGCTCACGCGCCCCGATGGATCCGAGGTCTCGCA
>SFCI01000110.1:0-36806 GCA_004681135.1 Hericium alpestre | reverse complement strand
GTCCTGCAGACGTGCAGGGAGCGCGCCGGGCAACATCGGGTATCCGGAGGCGTCCAGCCGCCCTGTGGACATGGAGCTGCGGATGGACGAGAGTGAGGTCGAGCGGTTGAGCTGGGGCGAGCGTGGTGGGCTCTGAGGCGAGCGGACTGGGCTCTGCGAGGAACGCACCGGGCTGTCGGGCAGGTACACTTGGGTCGGCGAGGGGATCATGCACGGGGGTTCCGGCCAGACAGAAACAGAAAGAATGGAGTTCGCAGGGGAGGTCGAAGGCGCGCTGCGTGACACGGAGTCAGCTTGTCCGCGGACTGTTTCTCGGCGGGAGGCCGGGATGTAAGACCGTATGGGTGCGCAGTGAGAGGGGGAGACGGAAGGCGGAGCTGCCTCGCTGCGTCGGAGTCGAGGTAGCTCAGCGTCGACTGCGCGAACGACGCGTCTTGCCCGGGAGAAACTGGTGGGCTTGAGTCTGGAGAGCGCATGGAGAGAGATGGGTGTGCAAAGGTGACGTGGTCTGTATGGTCCGTCTCCATCGACGCAGAGGGTGACTTGACGGACTTGACGCTGTCGAACCACGCGGGCCTGAGGAGGTGGACGGACGACGTAGGTGTGACGCTGATGAACTCTGCTTTCGTGCTAGCGAAAGATCAGATACGACACATGGCGGAAGACGAGGAACTTACTGCATGGGCAGGTCGAAGTGATCTCTATGCTTAAACACCCATCCAAAGATCGCCTGGTACCCATTCCGCGTCTCCTCACTCGACAGCGCACACAGCAGCAGTGACCACACCGGCACAGCCCACCAGACCAGCTCAACACGCACCCGCGCCTGCGCATCCAACGGCAAGATCTCGATCTGCGAGAAGTTTGCGTGTAGCTGGGAGACGGAGATCTCGGGCTCGAGGTTCGATGACGCCCAGGAGACGATGAACGCGTAGACGACGAAGACATAGAGCATGCCCGTGGCGGCGAACGCGAAGCGTCGCGCGAACAACCCGAGGGTCATTTTTGATGCCTGCGGGAAGCACGGCCAGTTGTTGTAGCGGCTCTTCAGGACGTTGATCAGGGCGGAGACTGCGCCGCGGGTGAGACTGAGTATCAATGATGAAGGAGGAGGCTTACCACAGTAGAGAAGGGAGACGAGCGAGATGATCAGAGGAGGTAACCAGACGATTAGTAGTGATGGCATATAATCATAGAGAGCCGGTTGGCAGCCGAAGTCTTCGAGTATGGTGAAGCGATGGTCTTGTACAATTGTATCTGCAGCGGCCGTCAGACGATGATCATCCTCGCAAGAAGCGAGGACACTTACGCAATGCCATGTAGAGGACGGGCGAAAGTATACACATGGAAACTTCGAATAGGATCTTCTGGCGTTGGGTGGGTATAGAGGTTGCATCGCGTGGTCGGGATGTTGCAAACTCGATGTGGCGGCAGATGCACAGGAACGCGCCTGGCACGGCGACCATCGCGCCCAGAAGAACCTTGGTCACTGTTCCTCGAGTCAGCATAGCAGAATACGAGATCTACGCTCCGCTTACCGATGTCGCACCATACTGGAACATGGATACCAGTATTGCCAGCCCACACGAGAGAGTTCACGCCGTGGATGGAATTACACACGAAAAGCCATGAAATTATCGAAACAGCGGGGATCGTATTAGACTTGAGTTGGCCGGGTAGGATTAGGACAAGACAAAAGAGGGACAAAAACGATAGCACAGGCAGCTCGGCGCGCATGATGGTCCAAGTGTTCCGCTTTCCAGCACTGAAGCAAGGCGGATCCGGAGTCGTGCCGAGACGGTGTCTAGTGAGGTTATTTAAACGAGCGAGATGCGAGAGAAGGCGTCGCGGTAATGGCTGTCGCCTTCCTCGGGAGAAGCACATATGTGCATTTCTGAAGGATGCGAGGCTGCAGCACCGAGTTTCACTGACGTACCTACGACAAGAGGATTTCCGGATTGAATACAAGGCAGGGTGCTAGAAGGCCGGCCACGGTGAGCACCGCCTGGAGATGTAAACTTTGTTCGGGAACACGTGGGCGGGCTGAGGGATGTGGGCGTAGGGTGGGCCCTGCGGCTTGAGGGAGAGATTATCAGTAGTACAAGCGGACGGCCAAAGAAGGAATCGTGAATGAAGAGAAGCGGCCTTCAAAAGGCAATCAACTTGGAAGTCGAAATAGTGATCTCCGGACATGACAAACGTCTCGCGTAGCTCTGAGCGGTATTGCGAGTCCGAATCTGGAACTACCTTTTCATGACATCCTTGCGATATGTTGCGAGAGCGAAAGGAGTGGATAAGACAGTGAAAATCTGTCTGGCGCCTACGAATCCCTTTTCGGAGCTCGATAAACAGAAGCGCCNGAGGTCGGCAAGTTCCCGCGCCACGGGCGTACAACGACCAAAGCTCGAGCCTTTGCTGAGTTGTTCATCGTATTGGTCAGATACGATGATTTTGGTCTTGATGCAGAGCATCCAGCATGATGCATCTGTTACAAGAGCAGCAACTCCGCTAAAAGCGTGACAATGCAGGCGACATAACCGAGACAAGGCAAGGCTGCAACTTGAATCATCACCTTGTTCGCAAATGACAAGCGCGTGTATCTGAATAGAGCATAGGATGAAATGTAATAGGAATAAGGGCTATCAATGAACGACGCTGAAAAATGGCTACTCACATACTAAAAACAAGACTAGGCCTTCTCAGTCGCCCGTCGAACAAGGGGCACCTCTTCATCGACATAATCGAAAGTGTCCTGCGAAATCATACCCTCCTTCAACATCGTCACGAGTAGGTCCCGTGTCCGGAGGTCCAGACCCGGCATCCATTGACCGTCGACTTCTGCACGAAGGGGATATTCCTCGCCAGCTCCAGAATCCTATCCCTCTCGGCCCATGTCAGTGTGGCGAGAGGGATAGCCGTGTAGTTTCGCATTGCAGACTCTCCGTACAGTTCAGTAACCGGCACTGGATTGTAATGGTATACCTCCATGTTCTGCGTAAGTTGGATAGTCTGACGAACTGCCTACGTCTTGCCGCCACATTCGAAGTGTCCGTTCGGCCAGGCGATGAGGACGTGGCGCGCATTTTCTTCCAGCTGCTTCCCTGCCGCCTGAAGATATACTTCCTTGGGCTTACTGTTATCAGGATTATACGAATAACGGTTCAAGCTCATGGCTGTTGGGCATATTAGACCTGTTCAGTGCCAGCGTGTATGGCAGCTCCGAACATAAAAGAGCACTCACCTGAAAACCCTCCGTCCGTCCGAAATTAAGGTGCAACTATACCTGTACAGCAGAGGAAACGAGCAGTCTTTGACCCGAATCCTTGCCAACTTGCTTGAAAGTGGGCGGAAGTAAACTTGAGCTAAACGTTGGCGCTTGCATGAGCGTCCCAGAATGGAAAGTGCACGTGCCTGTCGTGTGGAGTGACGAGGTCGGGCGACACGACGAGCACGCGACTTGGAATGTTCAACGACAACGTCCATGGCGACGACAACGCGATCTTGGCGGGCTTCCGGGACTGATGGGGCGTCGAACATGCATGGAGTGCACGCTGGCGGCTTCCATTCCAGCCCCAGGAACACCCACCATCTCTCTTCCAAAGTCGCGCCAGGATGCAAGGAGCCGGAGGTGCCGCAGCCGGACTTTCAGCCGTCGAGCAACGAGGACGAGGACGCAAGCGAATTGAGCGCAGATGATACTGACAATGGTGAGGTCGTGGAGGCCGGCGGGAGTGCGAGGCGCGTTCAACAGGAGCAGCGGTACGCCAGCCCGGATCCTCAGCGCGATGCAGCCCCAGGCCCCGCCGTCCCCCGGGATTCCCGTTCGTCGTGGACAGATTTGGACCTGTCGGTCGTCGTCGCCTTGGTTGCGCCCATAGGCAATTGGCTAACCGGAAGCGATCACCTCAAGAACCTTTTCCTCATTTTGCTCTTGATCATCTACTTGCACCAGCTCATTCAAGGTTAGCACCAGTCTTGTTGTCGATGCGCGCATGCTAACACCGAAGATCTAGTGCCTTGGGAGCTGTACCAATCAGCCCGTGCCCGCCGGCCGCATCCTACCATTCCAGTATACCGCTCTGCCGCGTCGAACGACCGAGTTATTGCGGAGCAAGCTCTTGCAGCGACCGAACTTCGTCGTCATGAGTTGGGGTATCTATTCTTGTCGGCTATGTCGCCTTTCGTCGGAGCATGGCTCCTACGCTTCGTTCTTGATACCCTCAGCGGCGTGCAGAATATTTCCTGGTTCAGCACCACGCTGTTCGTGCTCGCAACCGGGATCCGTCCATGGGCCCATCTCATTTCGCGGCTTCGAGATCGGACGCATACACTCCATGATATCATTCATTATCCATCCCCCGACGCACAGTTGATAGCAGATAGCAAGCTACAGGCCGTACTGAACCGTGTGGAGCGTCTTGAGCGCGAAATAGGTACCATCAGGCGCAATATGGTCGTCGAGGAGCGCGTTGAGGAGGTCTACGAGGACCTGAGCGGTGCCATTGACGATATCGAGCGTGTGGTGAAGAGGCAGGAGTCCAGAGCCGAATCGACCCGCCTCGCGCAGGAGCATCGCATTACTGCTGTGGAGAAGGGCGTCTCTCGGGTCAGCCAGCGAAGACGCACGGACGTGCCTCGCTTGGTCTTTGGTGACCCCCATGGTCAAACACTTGTTAAATCCCACTCCCACAACTACCTCGCGCACTTCTACTTCGCAATGTTCCAGGCTGTATATGTCCTCTGGGCGCTTCTCACTTTCAACTTTCGCTACGAGCAAAGCCCCACCTCGCCTGCACGGTCAAAGCATCTCTCCCTCACGGAGAATGGAAAGCTGCACCATATGCGTTCCCCGAGCAGGCTTGAGACGATACCCGAGGACTCAACCGAAATGAGGGATCTCCATCAGGATTCCGAGAGCGGCTCCTCTTCTGAGCTCGCAGATAACGAGTCCCCGCGCCTGCCGAAATCGTCTGGCGAGCGGGATACTAGCACTAGAAGGAGACAGGACTATCCGATCCACCCTCGCACCTATGTCGACGTGGCCTCCGACGTCGTCACTCTACCCTACCATCTGGCGGTCCGGACGCTCTTGGCCATTTCGCCGCCGGTGCAGCGTCTCTTTTCCTGAAGCACTTCTGTCCTCTGTATTCCCAAGCATTCCATCCACCAGTCCACCTCCCTGCACTCTGTACTTCTCGTTGATCCAGCACTTTACCCTAGCCCGAGACCTATTGGCCCAAGCGCCCTGTATTCCCTTCTTTTGTATTTTCTCTCGGTTTCCTGGCATAGTACCCCCTGCAGCATAGTTATTCCCCATACGTTATTTGTTCGCGCCACGGCATTCATTTCTGGTATTCGGCTCGTCGAGTTGTCGTCGAAGCTTTTATAGTCCGATCGTTTATGTCATTTGAATCGGTAGTATCACACTGTTAAGTATCTCTCGCAGCATAAGCCGCGAGCTAATTGGAGCCGGCGGAGTCGTTGTGTACGCGGTATTACAAGCGTCCACAAGATTTTGCCTCCGCGTCGAGAGTGCATCGAGTTGGCAACGCACCTGATCAGTGATCGAGTGATCACTGAGTCAATTCAGGGCCGCGAATTCGGTAATTGAAATAATTGGAGTCGCCGCGTTATCTTATCCGACGTCGGCTAAGTCTACACGGTTGTGTTCGACCGCTGATGGTCTTGTTTGCTCCAGACGGTCATCTTTGTGTCGTCGCATCTTTTCCTCTCTTCTGCGCGTGCGCGTCTGTGCGCGTAAAGGCCCAACGATGGCGCTTCGAAGGTCTTCTCTCCATCATATGACATGGCAGGGATTTATGTCACTGATAGCCTGGATTCAGAATACTGCTCCCGATCGACCTGTTTTCGCTTTCGAGGGTTTGACACCTTCGCTTTTGCATCTGCTAGTCTGCTAGGCAGAACAAGTGTCCTGCAATGTTTCCTTGGCAATGGGGGTGGCCCATGCAGCCCTATGCGGCCCCCAAGCGGCAAATTCGCTGCCCTTGCAGCTATAAGCGATGGGCGCCAGGCCGATCGACACATCGATATGCTGGCGAGTCCAGGCACCCTGGTGCACACTGTGACCCAGCTTGACGAAATCCACCAGTCAGGCGAGGCTGATTAGCAGCAGGACCTCGCCCCGGTGCGTCCAAATGCACCGAACTGGACCCCTGCAAGCTTCTGTGATCCCCATACGTCGCATATGAATGCGCTTCGTCTCCTTCTTCCCATACTTACCCACTCGGGCAATCCAGGCAGGAACAACAAATTTGCACGCTGATAGGAGTACGCAATGGCGCACGTGTCGGCGGTGGGCTTTCGCCTCAAATGAGGGGGCTGGCGCTGGACGGCGGAAGCCTGCATCTCCCCCGTGTGCGCGCAGCGATGACCGTTTCTCTCGATGCTCAGGCTGTCGCCCTCGTGCTGGGCCTGTTCGGCACTGTCTACCTCTATCAGGCATCGAAGAAGAAGCAGGGCGGGCTGCCTCTCCCGCCAGGGCCGAAGCGCCTGCCCGTCATCGGGAACCTGCTCGACATGCCGAAGGGCAGGGAGTGGCTCGTGTACGAGGAGTGGGGCAAGAAGTACAGTACGTCGTGAGCCACTGCTGAAATTCACGTCGCTTATGCTGACGCCTTGCAAGATTCCGACATTTTGCACGCTGACGTTTTTGGAACGCACATCGTTGTCGTGAACTCTGCGAAGGCCGCGAACGAGCTCTTCGATAAGAGATCGACCATTTACTCCGATAGGTATGTCGGTTTGATTCCAGGATTCTGGCCACGCATCTCAGACCCGATCACGCGACTTGTTTAGGCCGACATTGCGGGCTTTAACGTCTATGTAAGTCTGAGCGCCGAATGCGAATTGGGATATTTCAGCTGAACGACCTCCTATCTTAGTCTCAAGCTTGAATGGGTGCTCGGATTCATTCCCTATGGCCAACACTGGCGCAATGTTCGCAAGGGATTCCACATGCATTTCCACCCAGCCGCGACGTTGAACTACCACCCCATCGAGATCCGCGCGACCAGCAGGTTGCTCGAAAACCTGCTCGAAGAGCCTGTCAAGTTCATGGACCACCTGAGAACGTATGTCGCCGATTTATCGCCCCAGGTACAATCGAAGCTGACGTGACATGGACAGCATGGCGGGCGAGATTATTTTAGGCATTGCCTACGGCATCGATGTCAAGCCCCGCGATGACCCTTTCGTCGATACCGCAGAGAAGACTCTTCACTCCATCGCCCTGGGAGCGACAGAGGGCAGCATCTTCGATCTTCTTCCGGCTCGTTCGTCTTTTCCTGTTGAGGTTCTGTGGACTAAACTCATTCGCTCAAAATAGTCTTGCATTTCCCTTCATGGTTCCCTGGTGTCGGCTTCAAGAAGGAAGCTCAGAAGTGGATCCCTTACAACATCGGGATGGTTGAGGACCCTTACCGACGTGCGAAGGAGTTGTTGGTGCGTCTTATTTAAAGCGATATGATTTCTAGGCGGTCAGACTGATGTGCCGTTCAGGCGGAGGGCAGTCCTACTGAATCTGTCGTCTCTGTGGCGATTAACCAGCTTCGCCCAGGCGAGGATGAATACATGGCCAAGCATGTACCTGCAAACATGTACCTCGGTAAGTGCACAGCCCAGCTGCTTTGCGTCCATCATTTACGTATTCGTCACAACTCGCAGCCGGCGCTGATACGGTAACGATACTTTGTCTTTGTCAGGATGTTATACTTACTATTTTCTTTACAGACTGTTTCTGCCCTCGGCACATTCTTCCTGGCCATGAGCCTCTACCCAGAGGCGCAACGGAAGGCCCAGGCTGAGATCGATGCCGTCATCGGAAACGAACGCCTGCCGGACTTCAGTGACCAGGACTCCTTGCCGTACGTTGGTGCATTGGTCAAGGAGGTCCTGAGATGGCGACAGGTTGTACCTTTGGGTGGGTCAACTGACATATTATTTCCTTCGTGAACATTGGCTAAGCAGATCACAGCCATCCCTCACCGCCTCACTGAAGATGACGTTTACGAGGGCATGTTCCTCCCCGCGGGCTCTATCGTATTTGGCAACTCATGGTCTGTCCCTCCGATCTTCTCATCTCCGTCTGCGTAGATTCGAGCTTTTTGTATAAACAGGGCTATCCTCCACGACGAATCCGTCTTCCCCGACGCCAACAGCTTCAAGCCCGAACACTTCCTCGACCCCTCGGTGAAATACCCCGAGGCCGCCTTCGGCTTCGGGCGCCGCATCTGTCCCGGCCGCTTCATGGCGCGCGCATCCGTCTGGATCGCCGTCGCGTGCATGCTCGCCACGTTCGAGATCACGAAGGCGCGGGATGAGAACGGGAAGGAGATCGAGCCGCGGGATGAGTACACGTCCGGCATCGTCTCGTGAGTGGTTTTGTCCCATTTCTTTGAAAACTCTTGGGACTGATGCACCTGCTTTATAGGTACCCCGTTGCGTTCCAATGCCAGGTGAAGCCGAGATCGAAGGCAGCGGAAGCAGTGATCAAATCGTCCGCACCGCTTGCATAGTAGACACCTGGCTCCATTCTATCCCACACTATGATACCACTGTATATTAGCGTATAGTTTGGCTTATCCTGAACATTCTTTTAACTGAAAAGGATGCCGAATCCAGTGTCATTAGGAAGGACTTTGAAGCTGTGGGAAGCGCTGAAGAGCATTTGACGACCTTAAGGGACGCGGTAGTTGCCGCGGCGGTCTGGATACTCCGAGCCATTGTTGAACGAATTCTTGAGCTCATCCTTGTTGTCTTGTTGGCACTTGCGTGCTGCTCCCCAGATCGCCAACCCAACTTGGGTCAACACTTCCAGGTGAGCAACCATAATAAGTGACGAACTTGCAAGCGTTGGCTTCAAGGTACTGTAGTTTGGCCTTAAACTAGTAGCAGGTCACTGATCCGGGAAGCGTGCTTCACATCGAACGACTCTTCAATATTGAGGTGAGCAATATTAAATGGTGGACTTAGTCGCGACTGTATGTATGTCCTAATCATCAGAATTTCGCAGAGACACGAGCGAGAATTGCGATTACTGACGCCAAGATGGCCCCTCGGGAAGTCGGGCCTCGGCAATTGCCGACCCAAGCAGTTGATCTGTTGATCAGAGCAACATCGTCCGAACGCCGCAGGGTTGCAGCGACCCGTGATTACTAGATTAGTCGCTTCTTGTTCTTCATGGATCATTTACAGGTCTTTTGTTTCGCGGTTGGGTATTTATGCTGCGCACTCCCCAAGAAACAGCGCTTCCCACCCGCCAACTCTCACTCGAAGCGACTCGTGCAGAAGCTCCCAACAACGAGACCCAAGTGATGTGAGTAACGCTCGCTCGATGAACAGCAGCCGGACAGTTTACGAATAATCTCCCAAGTACGATTACGATAGAGCAGGATGCATCGATGCCTTGAGGTTCATAAAATCGTCGCCATGATTGCGTCGCTTTTGCCGCGATCATCATCCACGACGCAAGCCAACGACCCTTTAGCAGGATATCAGACAGCAGGCCCGGATGTACTTGCATTGGCACTCACGTCCAAATCCTTTTTGGACCCTTCTCTGGACGAACTATGGTTTCGGATGGACTCCCTCTTGCCTATTGCAAAGATCCTCCTAGGGTTGGGGGATCTCACCCCATGGAACTTGGCGCTGCGTAGGCAGAACTTCAAGACTGACAGGCCCGTGAGTACCCTTTTCTAGAATTGTGATCCTGCCGTCCACATCTGACTTAACGTACAGATCATCAATGAATCGGACCTACGGAGATTCGAGTACTACGCGTCCCGTATCAAACACTTGGAATTGGACCTCGTATGCCCCCAGGGGAGCCTTCTCGATACCTTTTTCCAGATATTGCTTGCTTTTCAAGATCCATTCCCAGCCTTGCAATATCTCAAGTGGCTCCATTCTAGCGATAAGTCTCGCCATCATCGGTTTCTCCCATTATTTGGTGGGCCAGCGCTCAAGACACTTGTTATCGCCGCGTTTGAACTGCCGCAATCCCAGTTGGACTCAGTGAACTCAGCGATAAAATTGCTAGGTGTCAAGTCCCCGTCACTGCAGACATTGGAGATCAGCTGGGGCGGACGCCCCATCTACGTCCAGTCTTACCGTCAACAAGCCTCGCAGTTTGTTCTCAATATTCAGTCTTTGCACGTTGTGAAAACCTGTTATTCGTTATCATCGCACGCACTACTACACCTCTCCAAGATGTCTAGCGTGCACACGCTTCAACTATCCATTGTCAAAGAAAGCTTGTTCCCTGACGTCTTACATTTTCCCGCACTTCTTGAACTCACCATCAATGCAACTCGCCCTGCAGATTGTGCTCGGTTTCTCCAAGCTATGCGGAGCCCGGCGATGCAGAACTTCAAATTGCTCTACCTCGGCTGTCTCCCGAGCTCCGTCTTGCAGATTCTTTGCATGGCTCTCGTGCAGAGCGTTTCTGACGCCGCTTTCCAGAAAGTGACCATACTACCCAGCGCAAAGTCGGGGAGAACGCACAAATGCGATTGCGAACGGGACGAGGCACCCGTTGATCCGCACGACTCGCTCTCGCTCTTCTTTCCATGCAACAATTTGACGGACGTGATGCTGTGGCCTTGCAGCATGTACTTGGACGACAGCATCGTGGAAGATGCTGCGAAAGCGTGGCCGCAGCTGCGCAAACTATACATTCCCCCTACCCGATCCATCCCGGGCCACTCCTCAAGGCCGACGATGAGGGCTATCTACGCAATCGCCAAATGTTGTCCCTTGATCCACTACATCAATCTCGACATCCAGCCACCGACGTCGCGGCAAGAAGTCAATCTGCTCTGTTCCGACTGCAGTATGGAGCCTTCGTTGGCGCGGGAAAGATCCCGAATCGCTGGAGACACACGACGCGTGGTTATGGTGATCTTTGAGCGCGCGTTTGGCGATCGGAGTCGAGCTTCGTTGTTTAATACCTTGATGGATGCGGGGGTTCACGTTCCCTTGACGGGCATCTTTTCTACGTTTACTCCGTTCAACAGGTTTCTCCGGCCTACGACTTCTGATGCGGAGGTGATGTTCATCTTCGGCCGGGACACCAAGCGCTATCCAAAGGTACGTGTCTCTGTAGTTTAAAGCGCTCACCTCTGACGTTGGCACGCCGTGTAGTTGGTCATGTAGGCACTGTAGGAAACCACTGTGTCGGTGTGGAAACGACGAGGGCCTGTCACATCTACATGCCTCGTCGTCCTATTGGATTTCCACTTCTGTACTGGCGTTCTTTCCGCTTCTGTAAACCATCCATAATGCCAACTGTGATCATTTATTTTGATCCGAACGTCGCATACATCTATGTTCAAAGTATCCGTATACTGAGCCGCAACACTGAAATCCTCTCTTTGAAGTTTATGGGTGGCCACTCGACCCGAGATGAGCTGCCGGCACAGGCCTTCCACATCGTGGCGAGTCATCAAGCCTTCGAATTTCATCAGCCTCATTCTGCAAAAGCGTGGGCATGCATGAGCACAAAGCACTGCTACAAGACCTCGATACGATAGAAGCTCGGAGGAGTACGCACTGCAGGCAAGGACGAACGCTTTGATTGCATTTTGGCGCCGATCAGACGAGCGCCAGCGGTGAGATTACGTAATAAATTCGGCTGAGACCTTTTGTTGACCAAAAACGGAACGCATTGTGTCTCCCATTGTGCAGACACGAGGCAAGCATCCCTTGCTTTGTCCTTCGAAGCCGACGCATAGCACTATGGCCTTTATATCTGCGTCGTCTGTTCTCCTCTTTGCTCCTCCCTTACAACTCCTCCACCTCCCCTCACCACATCAAGATGCACCATCCCGAATTCCCTGTGGTCACTCTCATCTCCGCTCTCGCTCTCTTCTTCCCTCTGCCATGGCACCTGCGCGCCGGAAATGTGGCAATGGTCGCGATGGTCTTCTGGCTTTTCTGGGCGAACATTATATATTTCGTCGACTCTATTGTATGGGCTGGTAATGTTAACATCGTAGCTGTAGCGTGGTGTGACATCAGTACGCGTTTCCTGCTCATTGTACTTGGCCGCGTGCTAACATATTCTCCTAGCCACAAAGGTCATCATTGGCGCCAATGTGGCTCTCCCTGCAGCGTGCTTGGCTGTCTGCGTGCACCTCGAGCAGCTCGCCTCTGTTCGCTCGGTCCTCACGACCAAGTCGAGCAAGCAACGCCGGCAGCTCATCGAAGCTGCCCTTTGCTTCGGTCTCCCGATTATCGTTATGGCGCTGCGTACGTTCACACCTTTATATAAGTCCGATTATCGCTGACACCTAGTAGACTACACCGTCCAGGGCCATCGCTTCGACGTCATCGAAGACTACGGCTGCCGTCCATCGACCTACGTCTCATGGCCAGCCATTCTCCTCATCTGGGTCCTCCCGCTCCTTCTCGCCATCCTGACACTAGGCTTCGCTAGTGTGTATTCTCTTTCATTGTATACGACCTTCTCTGACGGCCCCCATAGCTGCCGCCTTCACGCACTTCATGCGCCGCCGTGTGGACTTCGCTCGCCACCTCGAGAACCGCTCCGCGCTGACGACGACGCGCTACATGCGCCTCATCATCATGTCCGCCGTGCAGATGGTCTGGGGTGTGGCCATCACGTCCTACGCGCTCTGGTTCGCGACGCTCACCTACCGCCCGTACACGAACTGGGCCGACGTGCACTTCGACTTCTCGCGCATCGACCAGTATGTCGTGCTGCTCACGCCACCGGAGCTCCTCACGAACCTGGAGGTGCTCTGGTGGGCCGTGCCGGTCTCGACGTGGATCTTCATCCTATTCTTCGCGTTCGGCCACGACGCGATGGCGGAGTACCGCGCGTGTGTGCTTTGGTTCAGGCGCCGTGTGCTTAGGCAGCAGGTTGTCGAGAAGCACAACGCCATCAGCAGCATTGGCTCAAGGCCGGCTATCCGGTACGTCCACATCTTGACACTGAGTCATCTGCATTGTGCTGACTGGAGCTCCCAGGCCACCACCCATCAGCTCATTCGGCGGTATGTCTATGAGCACGCTGGTGGCAAACGATAAGGGAAAGTCCAGCGCGACTCTTCCATTGCCACCATCGCCCCCGCTTGCGCGCACGAAGGCAGAGGGTTACGAAGCATCGTCGCCACACTCAGTCTCAGAATACACCGCTTCCCCCACAGAGTCATCGTTTCACACGCCTCCCGGGGGACTTGACGCGCCACCACCGTTCGAGGCATCGCATTTCCCTCATCCTCCTAGACACCCTGTCTACGATACGAAAGCACACGATCTCGCATAACCTGGGGCGTTGAACGTCCTTATTTCTCCTTTACTAACCATGACCGTAACTTAACAGCAACGATTTCGTCTTCTTCCTCTACGCTTCCTCCCGACGCACCTCACGTCTAGCCACACTCCTTAGTGCATTTGTAGGTTATTTACGAGCGCACCAGCATATCTGTGTCCATTAGCCCCTCCCTTATGTGATGTATTGTAACGGATATGTCTCTTTTTTGTCTTCTTTGTTGAATAAAACGCGCGTCTCGCGTCATACACCAAAACTCTTACCCCATGGACTGAAAGCGAGACTGAGTGCGGTGACTGGCCATTCGTCATATCAGGCAGCTGTTGTAGATGAAATAGGAAGTTCGGCCGGCCCGGCGCGCGTCCGGATATGCTTCCGCACCCCAGAATTGCCCCCAGAACGCCCGACCTCACGAGGCAGTCCCTCTTCGTTCTGGAATGGAGAACGCGCTTCAATCTATCTGACTGGAATAAACAGGTTAAAGTGGTTACAAGGCGCGGCCGGCTGGCAAGCGACAATGATGTGATTTCAAACTCCGCCACTCCGCTATCCGGACCGTCGGATAATGAGCTGCACTCCCATTGTCCCTCGGCAAAGCGTGCTCGTCCTGCTCTCCTCTCCCATTATCCTCCGGCCCTGAACCAGCGAGCGGCCTATCGCTCTCTGAAACCGGCCGTTTTTACCCACGCGAAAACACGTTTCTGATATATAAGCTCGAACGCCCACCTTCGCCTTTGGCAATTGAACGCACTCATACCCTCGAGAATCTGAGACATTGTCCCAAGTGCATACTCCTCGCTATAATCCGAACAGCGCCTTAGCATCCACACTCTCCCACAAGCACTCACTAAACCTCACCGCACCACCTATTCTCACCATCTGAACAATGGATGAATTCACCTCCCTCGACGACTTACAGGCCGCGGCCTGCACGCGCGTCCCGCATCCCGCTCCAGCGCCATCCTCATCCACCCCCGCCGACTTCCTTCCCACTGACTTTGAGCATAACGGGGCCGGCGGCGCGAGCTGGTATTGTGTCATCGTCTAGACCAGTCTGCCTCTGTCCGTATCCCGTGTATCGATAGCGTCTTTGTGCTGTATTACTCTGGTAAGTCCGTCTTCACGCTTTCATTGCTCACGTCGCTCACGCGCCACAGTATCCGACACCCGTCTCCCTCTCTATCTCTATTTCTATCTATCATATGTATCTGCGTCCGCGATACCTACGGTCATGTCTCTATTTATCCTTTTCTTTTTGGTTCTTAGCCTTCGTTCAGAGCTCGACTAGGGATTCTGTATTCGTCACTCCCCACCACACTCCTTGTTAACTGTACTCCTATTTATGCTTATACTGAGCTGCGCTCAGTCATTCCAATAACATTATTTTCTCATCTCTTTCGCGTCCGATGCGACTTGGTATACGATTGGTGTCGACACCGACAGTGCAATTCAGGACCAGTCGAGATTGTGGCCTTAGTTATCACCCACCAGCTGGTTAGTGTGTCTCCAGTTTGTCTTGATGGTAAATATCCTGTATATACCCACCTTTCAATCTCTGGTACAAGGACTGCTTACGAATCTACGACTATCCGAAATTGCGGTTGTCTGTCTCTCGTTGCTCAGTATGTCCATGGAGCGTGTCTAGCGCTGCGTAGCAAGAAGTGAGCTCCTCGTCAGTCCCGTCAGTCCAACAATGCGCGGGAATGGGGAATTCTGAGCATGTCTGGCGCAGACATCATAATTCATCTCGTTCCCGCCATCGGAAACAGGTACAGGCAACAATACTTACTGGGCACAAAGATACCTACTTCGGACCCGTCATGCCAACCTCGCACCCCACGTCTCATGCATCATTGTCGACTGAACCTGGAAGCAGCGCGCACTGACCGACTGCTGGCCAGAAGCCTGAGTACAGACCCATCCAAGCAAGCGCATATCTTGCCGTTACCCAAGGAGACGGTCAGGCCAGCGCGAGACGTGACAAAGACTGTTGAAGCGATGAAGGGTATAAAAGGTTCGCATGCAGATGCCAGTGGGTCGGCGGGGATGGGGGTCTGAAGGAGACGCATGGCTTGACAATGGTTTCTCGATAGGAGCCAGCCAGAATCAGGCTCGATCGAAGGAAAATGTAGTGAAGACGGAGGGGTATATGAATTAGAGATGGCAGGCGAAATCCGGAATTAAGTCTGGCACATAATGTCAGACATACTATGGGATAGCATTATAGAAACAAGGAAATTATGTGGAGTGTGAGTCAAATTATGGGTTCATCAGTAAGGCAGTTCTCGTGCACTTAGCACATCGAAATGCACATGAAGCTGCAGCAACAGAATGTATTAAGGCTCCAACCATTTTGTTTATTTACTGTGTATAAATGGTTTTTACTATTTCTTTTTACTATTTATTTACAGGGTGCCTTGAAAATGTAAAATATATAGTAAACTAAAGGGTAAAGGGTATTGGTTATTAATGCTGAAGAGGTGCTAGGATGGTCAGGAACCAACACATGAGTCATCTATATTCTGTGATCTCAGTGTTTATATAGACTGGTTTAGTGTTTTTTGAGCATGTTTATTTCAAGGACATGAAAAACACTCTGAAGAGCATTGATGGTTTGCATTGCAGGAGACATCTAGCAGTGAGGTCAATCCAATGGACATTCACATGCTTGCTTGTCACCAGAGCTCCAATTTCAAAATGTAGCAAGATTCTCTGAGTCACTATATTCTTGCTGATTATGACATGTGATGTTTGCTTGCTGCCAGTGTGTTTATATTGTTCAATTCTATTTCTCATAGTCTACATATATTCTCAATATATAGACATTCTCAATTCCTCATCTTCTGAGTCCTATATCTGCCATATTGATGGCTTCTCAGTCACTGAAAAGATGACAAGCAGTCTCCTCTGATACACAAAGCAGAACAACCCATCAAGACTTTCCTGTCATCATTGCTTGTCTTGCACACAATTCTCTTGCTGTTTTGCACACTTCAGTATTCATTGAAACTCAATTCTCAAATTCTTAGTAATAAATGAGCTTATATTTGCAAAGGCTGAGATATAGCCTTGCTCAGGCTCAAATAATTTGAACACTTCTCTAACCATTTATACTGTTTATTTACTATCTATTTACTATCTACATACTGTTTACCATTTTTTTTTAGAATTTTCAGTAAATGTAAATAAAATGGTTGGAGCCTTACCCCACGATGCCTCTCACCACCATCCTACATGCTGTAGATGTTGTCTGAAAGCCTCAGTGTTCATCAGAGCATGATGAAATGATATTTAATCACTCTGATACTATATATTTCCTATCCTCGGAGTGAATCTGAGGTCCTTTTCCTCTCATTTCGGCTGAGATCCTAGCCTCTGGCAAGCTCAAGGCATCAGCACTAATTTTCGGAAGGGTATGGTGGTTCTATATATGCCAGGTCAAATAGACAGTGATAGACAAGGTAGTTATGCAAGCACTAGAGCAGGAAGATGGACAGTACTACAGTGGAGGAAGAGCTAGAGATGCATGAATGCCCGATTCAGTAACGCCACGAGAATTCCTCGCCGCGTCGGACACTGTCATCATTTTCCCAAACGGCTGTAATAGACGGCCCGTGAAGCTCGGGTGGAAATAGTTAATTAGTCGATCAACACGAGGGCTGATCGAACGTTTGTCGTCATTGCAACGTTCAAGCTAGAACGATCCACCCGTATTTCGAGCATGTATTGTAGGCGCGCGGTCCCATGCCAAAAACCCATGGGAGTCGGAAATTCCTCCGGAGTGCCTAATATCAGCGTCGTCACATTGCATGGAAGCGAAAAGGCACACACCTACCATACGCCTACATTCCTGCAGACAGTCGTTCATCAGCAGAGAATTCCTGCAAAACTTTATCAGTGGTATCTTCAAACGCGCCATTATCCACCGGATGGCGTCGCCGCGGTCGAGGTTGGCGAGCCAGAGGAGGCAGTCGGAGAAGAGGAGGAACTCGCGCTCCTTTGGAAGGGACGCGCGCTCGAGCTGCAGGAGCGCGCCGCGCTTGAGGAAGGTGCGGCCCGGGGAGATGAGCTGGAAGGGCAGGTTTGGCGTGCTGCGCTGCAGTGCGAGGAGGGAGAGCGTCTGCTCGTGCATGTACAGGGAGGAGTTGAGGGAGACGGTGACTGAGGTGATTAGCAGTTAGTAGAGGATCCGGCAAGCGGGGCGGGGCCGACTTACTCTTGGAGACGAGCGAGTGCGCGGTCATCAAGGATGCACGTTCGGCGTCTTCAGTGTCGGTACAGTTGATGAGATCCTTAAGCAGAAGAAGGTACCTGGGACAGCGCTGGACAACCGTGAGAAGCCAGTCTCGCAACTTGAGCTTTCCGCAGCGAGGATCAGCTTCCTGCTGCGCGACGAAGGCCGAGAATAGGCTATTGGAGTTTAGCAGGACGGTCAACGAGGATATGGACTCGTGGAACGACGTGACAAAGGGCGTGTATAGTGATAAATATGGAAAATGCGAAAGCAAAACAGGGGACAGGGGATGCGATGAGAGTTCGGAGGTGGTGGCCTGACTGGAAGATGCTGTAGCATTCTGTCTCGTAGTTGATGAGGGTACTCGTGGCGAATGCAAGTGTTCTGTGAGAGACGAGAAGAAAGAACGATGGAAATTCCAGATGTCTATGAAGTTGGAGAAGACCGAGGTGAGTTCTGCGCGGTTGAGTAACGGTTGTGGGGTATCCAAAGCAGCAATTATCGGCGTCAAGAAATGCTGTACAAAGATGCATGAGAATCACAATGCTGATACCAGCCAGTGGACGTTACCGAGTAGATGAGATCCAGTCCTTGGACATACGTCCGCTCCGTCTCGTAGAACTCCTCGATGACCTTCACTCGTTTCGCCAGCTTCGCCGCGTCCACCGGCCGCGCCTCCCTCCTCCGGTGAGCCTTCCTCTGCAACTCGATGGACGAGGGGCGCGACCTCGCCTTCTTGACCGGACTCTTAGTGACAGGAGGTGTGGTTGATAACGTATCCCTGGCCTCCTCCGGAAGCGAGTCGAAGGACGCCATGCTCACGACCGACTGCCTGTTTAGCTGGCTCGGCGCGGACGGGAGGGAGATCCTGCGGAAAGGAAGATGAGGAGGGCGCGCATGCTGCATGTATGACGACGGAGGCGCGGGATTCGACGGGTCGGACAACGGGAAGTCGACCATAGACGGTGACGCGGACTGGCCAGATGTGCTGGCTATACGGGGGTAAACTTGAGGCTCAACCTCTTGAACTAGGAGCCTGCTCACCAGAAGCCATGGCAGCCAGAGACCGGAAGCCTTATACGACGATGATTAGGGGTATCGTTGCAGGCCGCAAGTCTGGAGTGAGATGGGAACGCGCCAGTGCTTGGAAGTGGCTGTCTCGTCTGAACCACCGTCGCTAGTCCGACACCGGCGCCTCCTGAAAAGGAAGTCAGTCAGATGCTCGTCATCGACGCGCCGGATCGCCGGCGCGTAACATCGAGCCGGTGGATGGTCAGAGTTGGACGAAAGTTGCAGCAGCGAACGCGTAGGCAAAGAAAAGCACACGTTGGAGACTGGAGAGATGTGGGACGCTTGCGAACCCAATGCAATAAGAGAAAGAACGACGTGACTGTGGTCATCTGAACCCAAGCGAACGTCGCCCTTCCTACTGCTCGGCCTTGTCAAAACAACTTCTTAGATAGTAACAGTTGTCCTTCCGAGAATTTTCATTAGGTTTATAGACGAAGGTTATGGCTTGCCTTTATTTGAAAGCATCTGGCGGATGAAATTCTACGCCGATACGCGTAGTGCGCGCCAATACGTGCTTGAAGGGATGTCCAGGTCTATAGGATATGCCTGGAATTTGGAAAGCGATATGCGGATGCCAATTGTGAAAGTATCCAGAGCGCACGTAGGAGCATGCATCAAGCCTAGAAATCTCAGTATATATGCGCATATATACGGACGTTCTGAACCAACGAGAGCTTACCTTCGCTCAGCCCGTGCCCTTCCTGGACTCCATGTGGGATACAGAACGCAGACGTAGAGGGCACCAACACTGTTTCCAAATATTATAGGTGCCCTCATCGGTCGAGGCCTAGGATCACCTAAACTCCGTATTTGGTACCTGCTGGACAGTGAGTGATATCCGTGACTACCACCAAGCATGATGCGCATATCATCATAGAAAAGGGTACTGTAGTTCCATGCTCATCTTGTCGCATGTGATTCCGCTGGAGTTATAAAATGTCGATAAACGCAGGCATGAGGTAAGAAACAGCGCGCGACGCGTTGGCGCCCACAAGTCGCGTCGATCACGTGCTCGGCCAATTACTGTATATTCGTGCCAACCCGTAGCGCCCGTTGGCCGCCTGGAGACTTCGCCTGTGTTTTCACCTCGTATGTTGACCCTCCACAACAATGCGATTATGCCTACCATCTATCCTCGGCAAACCCATCAGACTTCCGGTAAATCGATGCAGGCTTGATGAGAAGTCTTGGTCACCCGAGCAAAAGCATGTGCGCCAAGCACGGCCGAGTGCACTCAAGAAGAGGTACCGGTTCATCACAGCACACGCAAGGGCTTCTGGATGCTTCGACAGGTGTCAATTGATGCTATAGGTGCCCTGTACAGACCCGATATAAATGACTGTCTTCAAGTGGTCAAAGTCCACCTATCGCGGCCTGCTCTGTGTTCGCGTTCTAGTATCCGCACGCTTCTCGACCATGCATTACTCCATCTTGGGCTCCATCGTTTCGCTCGTCCCATCGATTCATGCTGTGTGGTGTGCCCCAGCTGTTTCTCTTCCAGATGGACTCGATGAAGGCAAGGTTGTGGGCCTGCTCAACGGGGATCTCATCACACACCTCGATGTTCTCTTTGCGGTTCGTCCCGCCATCCATGTACTGATGTAGTCCTCTGATCTAAATTCACGCCATCAATACTACACAGGTGGATACCGTGATAACTAACCTGCTTTCGTGAGTGTTACCTTCATCCTGCATATAAACCTCATCTTGAAAGGCAAAACTCTGCGGTGAAGGGCCAACTTTGATGGTAAATTGTCAATTCCTGCCTTTCCGTTCCGCTCGAGCTAAATATGGCTTGTTGCACAGTACAAAACCTTCTCCCACTGGAGATTACCATTGACCACGTCACGGCTGACGCAGGCATAAATGGGACTGCCCTCATCCACTTCGACCAGGCATTTACGGGCTTCATCGTACCAGGATTGGGCACCGCGAACAGCGGTACCTTCGACAACGTCTCGTTGACGCAAGGCGTGTTGGCTTTACTACCCATCGTTCCGCTTGGGGAACTGGATATCCTGAATGCGGACGTGTCGCTCAGGTATGTGTGAGGGTTTATATATGTTTCAGATATTCAGGCTGATTGGGTGCTCCATAGGGTCGCCACGATCAATGGCTCGTTGGGAGTCCCGTTGGCGATGGATGGGCTGCAAGAGAGCGACGTCAATACAACGTACGTGCATCTATTGAGTAGCCGTACATGATGGATAGTGACATCGCTGTTGACCAGATACTCCCTCGGTGGCCTGTTTCGATGAGCAGTCTGTCGGATGTTTGGTATCTGAGGGGTAGCATGCAATCATTGCGTCCAGCGGGCTTCACTTCAGGGGTCGACCCCAGATGCGAATCTGCGTATCACTGTAGTTGCCTCTTGAATGCTAGTTCTGGCCAAGATCCTCCTGGAAATCACAGCATTCAGACATTCAAGGAGCTTTTTGATCCGGACTTTATTCAATCCGGGTCTCACACGTCTGAGGAAGAATGGGTTTCGGCTATGGTCATGTCAAATCCGATTGTCAAGATGTCTTTCACTCCGAACCCCCAGTCCCGACATCGACTCGCTAACATTCGACAACTCTGAGCATCTCTGAGCTCTCCGGCCCATCCATAGATCTAGGACAAATGCCTGGCGGATTCCCGGGAGCTTATTGCGTTGCGGAGTCCAATGGCTAGTACTTCACTTGGCGTCTCGATCCTTCGTCCTATAGCACTCCTCTCCCTGAAGGGGCCGGGCTTCTTGTGCTCGAGCAGATCCCGGTCTCCACAGATTTATAGCTTAATCCTCCAGGTGTCAATCCCTTCGAAGACTGGCTACGATTTCATCGACGATCTCTCGACAAACTTCGCACAGGGCTTGAAGCTTGAAGCCTGAAGGCCAGCCTTCTCTCAGTCGCGTAGAGGCTCGGGAGTTCCGGTTAGGTCCTGACAATCAAAACGTCAGGATCATCCGCCAAAGATCCATCCTTCCCCGTGCACAAGACTGGGGATACGAGGCCAACCTCGATGCGCTGACGTTCTCCGTGAATGGCATGCCCATCTTCCGGCTGAGCGGGATGCCACCAGTCCCCACCTTCATCGCCTCAATCGCACACGACCATTATGACCGTCGAAATACTCCAAGACGAGCACCGCTAAGTATGCATAGACAAGCTCTTCGCTGCCTCGTTCGACCTTCATTCTTTGAATACTACATGCGATGCAGACGTGCTGCGATACCTGCAGAAATACACGACTTGCTGGACGCATCGGCCACACCAACACCCCGGGAGGTCGTGCGCATCCGAATGCTCGAGACGCTGATCAACAACCATTTCGCAGAGGCGAACTACGGGCACATCCTAGGTATCTTCCTCAAGCACGTTGTCGAGCGGATGTCCCGCCCTCGATGGCCGCGCTTCTACATTCGCTGGTTTTCCTCGTTGCATAGCTCATGCGTCACTGCAAAGCCGCGTATGTTGTCCCAAAGGACGTGGCCATCGCGAACAGCTCAGCACTTCTCTGGCCTCGCAGTGATATCTGCATGATGTTCTGGATGCGCCTGGATGACGAGGCGACTTTGTGCGCGGCGGTGGACCGGCTTCTCGTGGACGTCAGGGCGGCCAGACCAGCTCATGATGTCATTTAAGGAGTGATCTCCTCTGATTTCCATTGCATTATCGTGCGGATTGGGCGTTCGAGCGGTGGGACATTTATTCACACACCTCCAGGGCCCTTCCTACCTGCGTGGTACACAACTTCATCCTCTACACCCGGAATCACTGCGCCCGGGCGTCTTTTCTGTTTATCGGATTGTCGCATCGCATCTAGCCTGATGCAACGGCCTCTACGGGCTATGCGGGCGAGGACGAAGAGCCAGAGAGATTCATGTGAAGCGTACGTTACTCCCGCACCGGCGGCGTGTTCGGCCGGGTACTAATAGATGTCCTCCAGCGCATCGCGGGTTTCCTGTCACATTGGGGCACAGGCGGCTTTTACACGTCTGCCCATGCATCGCTGCTGCTGCCAGCACGGTGCTCCGCGATGTCATCAGCAGCAGCAGGGGCGCACTGTACCGCCTCGTCCCCATGTCCCCAGAAGATGGCACGCAGCGCCTCCAGGCGCCTTCCAGCATACCATAGGCGCGGCTCCTCTGTGCCAGGTTTGATGCACTTCTAGATGACGGCTCGGAGGTCGAGCTGCATGTCGGCCGGCACCTGTGGATGCGCGATACGATTCAGAAAGGGACGACCCGTTGTGTGTCGTTCGCGGGTAGGCATGGCGGAGCGAGCACCGTGGAACCAATTATTCCATTCATGGTGACAAAAAAGAATGATCTCGTCGTAAATTTACAGGCGTTGAGTCTAGGACCATCGTCATCCTCTCTATGATGGTGATCATATATCCGAACTCAGTTTTAGTGTTGTACTTTGTTCGCAGATGGTTGTAATATCCCGTGTGTTCTCCTTTTATTTTATTCATCAACATCACCCATTTGCGTTGATATCATCCGGTGGAGTCTAGCAGCTTGAACAATTGGGAGGTTTAATCGTTGTTAATCATGACGAGCTCATCATTCTGGGACGCTGTCAACGACAGTGATGCCGCTCCTCTAGGCAGTAACCCTCCTGATTTGCACTGCCTTAGATCTATCACCCAGCATCCAGGTTGTCCCGCTACATGGTCTCCGTGATCCGTCCTTCCGTCGTCAGTGCCGATGAATTATTCGGCAATTCAGTTTAGATCGTTCTGACCTTCATGTATCTAGGTTTTTCAAAAGGGGGAATGCTCCAGTTCATCGTTGCAATATGGTATGTAATGAAAATCATTTCTGAACAGCTCACATCCGACGTCTGCGTTCGCAGGACACGATCAAGGCCCTTCAGCTATCTGCTTGAGCAGTGTCCCAGACCCGCCGAATGCACAAGGCCTGTACTAGATACTCGGGAACATCATCATCAGAGCTTTGATTCGACGTATGGGGATTCGGAACCCTACAACATGCTGTGCACTGACCGCATCCGTGATGCCCAGGTTCTACGAAATCTTACTCATGCGCCTTCCATAGTCGTTGTCTTTTGTCTTGATGAGGGCTTGGATGAGTGGCCCGCCAAGATGAGACTCAGGGCCGATGCTGGCAACATCGCAGAAGACGCCCTTATTGGTATATAGAGGTACCGGGAGGGCGAGCCATTCTCCCTGACATCGTGAAACGAGGGCAACCCCATTCACGTCCATCGCTAACCATGCTGGCTCACGCTAAACCGGTGTGTGCACCTATGCTAGACGATGTTCAGCAGGCTATGCCCTTACTCACTCCAAATACGCCTGTCCCTGTCCATCATCGCGAAGATTCGTCCTCTTTCTCTTCCTTCTCCTTCATGACACAGTCGCGCCCTCCTTCCTACCACCGCGAAGACACGTTGACTCTCCACAAGGCGGAGAGCCAGCAATCTCTTCGACCGCGCCCGCTTCCTCTTCCACCATTGCCGCAATACTCGCCGTCGCCGTCGCCGTCCATGCGATCGTCCTTCTCCAGCGATTCCACAACTTCCTCGTCGAGCGCCACGACCACACACTCGTTCAATTCGTCCTCTTCCATATCCATGTCTTCGCGGCCGCTCCCCACCGTGCCAATGAAGCCTCCGCCTCGCTCTTACTCGTTGAACAAGCTCTCCCCACTCCCTCCTGCCCCGTCTGTACCACCTCCCTTAAGTCCCGCAGCACTGTCGCCCATCTCACCATGCGGGCCGCCGCCGCCACCACCCGCAGAGGTCCGACGTAAGAATCTGAACAAGCTCCGTCGTCACCTGGGCGAAGCAATCCCGTCCATGCTCGTGCCCCTCCCAGCGGCGAGCAGCAGGAAGAGCAGCGACGACGAGCGGGGGCACACGGGCTTGAGTGAGGAACAGGACGGATATCGCGATGTGTATCCTCAAGCGCTCGCCTTCGCGGCGGCATCGGCGGCGGCACAGCAGATGCGGCAGGGTGCCGTGGCGGCGCTGGCCGTGCCCGAGGAGGAGCGGCGCGCGATGCACCGGCATCTGAGCATGAAGTGGATCCGGGAGCAGAAGGGCAAGCGGTGGACGGAGGACAACTATGGCGTGGTTGCACATGCGCTGCGCAACCTTCGCTAGGAACCGGGCATCCACGCTTACCTTCGAGCTGTCTGCAGCTTCTTGCTCGCACGTTCGTTCGAAACTTACCCTCCTTCGAATTCTGACTTTCATTCCACATATGGATGGTGGTGGACTTGTACGAATCACTACCTTGAAGTCCATGCATCAGCTACCACACTCATGTAAACGTACCTCTATATCCTCATACTTATTGTTCAGTTATCTCAGAATTGCCTAGTTATTGTATAGAAGCGCTTGCGGCAGTGTCAGCGATAGATAAAACAAATTAAACCCCCGCTCCTTGAGGAAAGCTGAGACCGAGATAAGATGGGCGTCGAGCAAAGGCCAAGAAGTTATAGGTCTGGTACAGTTTGGACGCGTAACAGGTGCGGCGCTTGGACGCGACGCGAATACGGAGCACGCGTTATTTGGACGTATTTGCCCTACTGTACAGTTGCCTCAAGCCACCCATTCTCAATTCGGACTCTTAAGCGCTCATTACCCTCCCCCGCACATCTCTCTACAATGTCCTCCGATCTTGAGTGGCTCCTTCTCCGCGTAAGTTTCTGCTACTCTGGCGGCACAATCCCTCAGGGGAACTGATTTTTTTCCCGTGTTTTTGCGATTTTATAGAAGAACAACTCCTTCACTGTGAAGCGAGTTCCTGAGGGACCGACTTTCACGAAGGAGCCAGTGCGTATATCTCATCCTTGACAGGGGTCCTGCAGCAGAAGGCTCACAGTTTCACGTCGTATAGGGCAACCTTAGGAACATTCACTCGCACAAGTACTCTGGTCTCGCCAACCAGAAGGTTTGCTCAGCTGGAATCGTAACTTGTAACCGGCTGATGGACCTCGATTAGACCATTGACGTGCGCCCCACACCCCAAGGCATTGCGATCACCCACCGCAAGAAGAACGCCTCGCCCCGCGCCGTCCGCTCCGCGCGCAAGACCACCGTCATCAGCTCGCGCACCGGCCCCCGCCGTGCTTTTGGTATTGGCGCAAGCCTCGCCAAGCGTGGTTATCGCCCCGACCTCCGCTCTGTGAGCCTCTTCTATCTTACCTCCATTCGCATTGTTTTTTTTTGTCTCCTTTCTTCTTCTTGTGTTTGGAATTGTGGATTAGAAGAAGACGCACTCTCGTTAGAACCCACTGGACACACGCCGCAAGGCGTTATGAAGGATGGGCGTGGACATGTTTGCAAAAGCGATCCCAATCCAGCCGGAGTCGATCAAACTTCACTGGATAACTCTCCTACGCTATCGGAACTCGTTCGCTTGCGCAACGCGAGCGTCCGACGAATTGGTGATGACATCCATATTTTCTTCTATATCCTTCCTTTTTGCGTCTTCTCGTTCGCTACCTTTGATCACCTTTGCCGTTGCTGTGTGGTGAGCGGTTACTGACCAGCTTTACTCACACAGGCCGCCGTCGCCCGCGTCTCTGCCCTCATTGCCGCACAAAAGGAGCCCGGGGAAGAGCCTCCCAAAAAGCTCAGGGGAAAGAAGGCGAAGCTTCTCCCTGTCTAAATCCATACTTTCCATCCCTCCATCTCCATCCCATGATTATCGAGCATATGCCCATGTTGTGCCATCAGAGCAATAAATACGAGACATGTTTAAGGCGAATCCCTGAAACTCCTACACAGTCGGATCAGTCGCAACTTCGAAAGTGCGTGCGCTTTCATAGACTTGGAGGCAGCTCGTCGTGCAAAGTGGAGAAGAGTCAGTGTCCTACCGGTGCGGGCCCCGTTACGCGTTAGGCCTGGTAATGTATACTCTCACTTTCGTTCTCTTGCTGTCATGTCCACCGTGGACCACAGATGATAAAGAATGCACGACAAATGCAAGACTGCGTTGGACACAACGATAGCCTAACGTACACATGAAAGCACGGATAAAAGTACATTGAGCACGCCTTCAGCTTCACTTCCGGAACTTCAAACCATTGTTCTTTCTCTCCGATCGCTCTTCAAATGCCGAAGGTCTTCTGCGCCGGCTGGCTGATTCTACCACCTCCGCCGACGTTGGCCTTGCCACCAAATCCATCCCTCCGCGGGCGGTTCTCCTCGGCCTTGCGCTGCGCGCTCTCGCGGAAGCGCCATTCCATGTCGGGTGAGCCGCGGCCCTGCTTCTTCTCCTTCTTCGGTGCCTCTTCCTCGTTGTTGGTGTGAGGCGCGGGCGCGTCAGTCGGGGGCGCAGGGCGCGGGTAGTCGGCCGGCTCACCCGGGGAGGGAGCATTGCCCTCGCTGGTAGAATAAATAATGTGAATGCACATGCATGTGGCGAGGCTTACCTTGCGACATTGGGCTTGGGCTTGCCTGATGGGATGGACATGCGACGTCCGCCGACGCGCACTGGTCGCGAGGTCAGGTCAGGCGCGTGTACGGCATATTGCAGACTCACTGGCAGGAGGGTGCTGGGCAGCGATTGAAGCCATGGTTTGGGTGTATGGAAATGTGTTGGGTGGTCGAATGTGAGAGGGGAATGCAGGGAGACGACGATGCGCTACAGAATATATAGCGGATCGAAGGCGTGTGGGGTGCAGTGCGGGGGAAGGGTCACGCGAGCACAAACACCTGGGGGGCACGTGAACCCGACGCGTACCGTAACCAGGCGCGTTTGTTCTCCTTGTGTTGCCATTCTTCCATCATCTACCTTTTTGTTCTCTGGTTGCAAAGCATTTGGCACAGGTCACAAGGAAGAACAAGGAGTGTCTTTGTGTAGGTACTTATACCCTTGATACATTGTGAATAATGGAAGCCAACGTAGCCCAAGGAGATTCTAACGCCCGTGCAGAAGACACGCCTGCGGAACGGGCCTTGATCAGTTCTTCTCGACACCTCTGGCACATCACACGTCCTTTTACGCAGCCATTCTTTGACCTGTACACGATCTCTAGCATGCCTATCGAGGCGGCCGGACCTTTACCTGCCAGTGAAGCAGCATCAGGTTCCACAGCGCCTAAAGACGCCGTCCAGGACAACTCCAGCCAAAGGAAAAGGCCGCGAAAGCGAAAACGCGGGAATCGCGAGGACGACGCTGATGTGCCTCTGCCCCTCGAGAAGCAGCCTTTGTACACGCCATGGCTTTCATCTCTTGGTCCAACAATCGCGGACGATGAAACCAAAGAACAAAGGTACGTCAACGTGTCTCTCGTGCTGCTTTCTTACATTCGGGGTGCTGATGGGAGGCTATGGCGTATGTTCAGATTGCACGACGAGATCGTGGGATATGCCGGATACATACTGCCAACGACTCAGGAGAAACGCGCCCGCGACCGGCTCATCTCCCGCATCGAAAACGTGCTCAAGCGTCGGTTCCCAGACGGTATTATCCATGTGTATGGCAGCGTCAGCACAAATCTGTGTCTGCCAAACGGGTGAGTGGCCTAAACTGGCGTTATCGTGTCGCGAAGCTGAGGGCTTCTGCTTTGCCGCCCGCAGCGACATCGATGTTGTTATTGAGACCAGAGGAGTTACGACCACCGAGCAGATGAAAAACGGCTTGTATCAGGTCCGAAACATGCTGCAGCGAGCAGATTTAGCAGCTAGCCTCTTCGTGGTCTCCCGTGCCCGCGTGCCCGTCATCAATATGGTATCCACACCCGAAACAGGTACTTTCTACGCCCCCAATCTTCCGTGCGTCCATGTAAGTGACGGACAAACATAGGATCTTTCAACATCGACATCACGATCAATGGCCTCGAGGGTGTGCAAGCCATCAGCATTATTAAGGACTATCTCGCGCAGATGCCGGCGCTGCGGTACCTGATCCTCGTGCTGAAATGTCTGTTCGAACAACATAATCTGCATTCGGCCGCGACGGGCGGCCTGAGCAGTTACGCATCGACATGCATGGTCATCAGCTTCCTGCAGGTCTGTCTCTTCTTTTGCATCTGCCTTCTGGACACTTAATGGAAATGTTTTGTGCTCACCAGCTCAACCCGGCCAAGCGCTCGAAGGAGTTCCTCGAGCAGCCTGTCAAGTCCAAGTCGTTGGGCGTCTTGCTCATGGACTTGCTCAAATACTACGGCGACGACTTCCCTTATATCGAGTCCTGCATATCTGTGCGGGATGCGGAGCTCAAGTCTAAAGAAGCGAAAGGTTGGGCAGATGAAAATCAGCCTGGGAGGCTGTCAATCGAGTGCCTCGTCCATGCTGGTCAGTGGCCCTTACTGGTTTCAGTTGAGATTGGCCCGGCCAGGATAGAATTGCTGATTTGACTGTAACGCAGAGAACGATGTTGCGAAAGCGACGGGCAGGATCCGTCAAGTCCGAGAGCTGTTCCAGGCGTCGTACAAATCACTTGCCGAGGCAAGTTTGCAGAGTACGACGAATAATCTTCTCGGGACGATCATCCGGCTTTCACAAGAGGTTTGTCTGCCATCTTTAACTTCGCTGCTCCATAGATTACTGAAAGTGGCCTGAAACAGACACTGAACAGACGCGATCGATTGCGATCGATTGGCGAATCGAGGGATTATGCCCAGCCTTCGAGTGCAGGGTATCATAGGCAGGAGTTGCCGCACCACTACCAGCAGCGGACCTACTATCCTCCACCACAACCGGCATACCCCTACCATGGACAGTCCAGCTCTTCGCGAGACCAATCATATTATTCAAACAAGCGACCTCGAAGATAACATCCTTCGCTGGCCATTGCTTGCATCCCCATGCTATTATTTGCCGCATCATTTTGTTCGTACCGCTGACACGCATTTGTGTACATCTGTAAAGATACCCGATTCTGTAAATTTGTATCCGAGAAGTAGGCATCCCGTCCATAGTCTTGTATGTTCCTCCTTATGCAGCGCAATCTTAGTCTGGCACATGAATAGTTTTGCATATGGGCCATAGACATGAGAGCAGGATAGCGGACATAAGACAGAAGTGGATATCAGATACACGGGCGAATTGATCACTCGTCCTCTTCCTCCTCTTCGCCGCCCTCCTCCTTCTTGGCCGCGGCAGCAGCGCGCTTGCGCTTGACGCGACCGGGGACGGCCTCCACCGTATGGCGAGGTAAGGGCGAAGTCGATGTGTTTTTGGGAGTCGAGACGGACGACGAACGACGGGACGTTGACGATCTGCTTGCCAACACTGCAATACCGCCCCAGAAAATGGTCAGCTTCACATCCCGCTCAAGCAACCGAACGCACGCACCGGATGTGACGCTGGCGGATCAGGACACGCGCGTGGTGGATCGACTTGGCGAGGCCGCTCTTGAACACCTGAGTCTGGAGGCGGCGCTCCAAGAAGTCCTCGATCTTCAGGGCGAGCACGTAATCAAGACGCATGCGCGACTCGTCGAGCACACCGATGCGCACAAGCCGGCGGATGAGGGCGTTGCCCTCGAACAGGCGCTTCGGGTCCTTGTCGTCGAGCTTGAGCAGCTCACGGGCAGCACGACGGATTTTGGACAGGATGAGGGCAATGCGCCAGATCTCGCGTTTGTTGCGCAGGCCGTACTCGCCGGCGAGCTGGGACGCGAAAAACGCGACGAGTTCAGCGGGGTCTCATGCAGCAATTGGGGAGATTTCGTTACCTTCAGCTCTGCATCGAGACGAGCCGATTCGTAAGGTCGACGGGGGACCTTGTAGCTGTTTAGATCATAAACATGGGGCACGGCTTATGGTCAGCAACGTGTTATCCCTCCACACGAAGTGGATCTTGAAGTAGCAATAAAAAGCTCACGTCTTGCTGTGGTTCCTCGGGGCCCTGCAATGATACGTTAACACACAACAGCCCGGCACCCATGAGAATGACATTACCTGGGCATTTTGCTTGAGGAGGAACGGAAGGGAAATGGAGAGAGGGCCTTGCTTGTCTTGCCTTGACGAAGAAACGGGTGCTCGTGCGAGAAGTGGAGTCAACACAAGGTTTGGCGCCCAGCCACAACTGTATAGTCACTATCAGCCACCCGGGAATTGCCGGATACCAACTTTCGAGGCGCAAAGTACTCGACACCGACACCGACGACGACCTCCGCCCCCACAAATAATGTAAGTATGCCCGTTGCTGCCATCGATGGGGTGCTGATGAACGTCCGAACGCAGTCCTCAAGATGCCGCACTCCTTCGGTTACCGCGCGCGTACGCGCGACATGTTCAAGCGGGGCTTCAAGGGTGCGTATCCCTTCACGTCTGTGAAAGCTCCGCCGTTTATCTCTTTCGCAATGCAGAGCATGGCCAGATCAAGCTCTCCACCTACTTGATCCCCTACCACATTGGCGACATTGTTGACATCAAGGCCAATGCCGCGCAGCAAAAGGGCATGCCCCACAAGTTCTACCACGGGTGCGTTTGACTTGGGCACAAGCATTGTTGATTCATCTGAAGAGGGACATTTTCAGCCGCACTGGTATCGTCTACAATGTTACTCCCCACGCCGTTGGTGTCATTGTCAACAAGGTCGTCGGCAACCGCTACCTCGAGAAGCGCGTGAACCTCCGTGTCGAGCACATCAAGCACTCGAAGTGCCGACAGGAGTTCTTGGACCGGGTGAAGCGCAACCAGAAGTTGCGTGAGGAGGCGAAGGCCAAGGGCGGTGCGTCATCCTCATCTTACGCACTTTGAGCCTTCGTATTGATTGTACGATGCTCTTGCAGAGCGTGTCCCGACGAAGCGTTTCCCCGGCCGGCCCCGTGAGGCGCACACCGTCTCTGTCGGCGACAACACTCCCCAGACCATCACCCCCATTCCTTACGAGACCACTATCTAAAATGCGAGACGTTTGCGGCGTGTATCGGTGCTGAGTGGTGGCTTGCGCATTATTGTTAGGTTCCTCATGTCTTCTACTCTTATCCTCCGCTATGAACCCCATGCAATGATTAAGCAGAGCATGATCATTTGTAGCTTTATCGATCTTTCGTGAGATTTGTGTCTGAGGAGCCTTCATTTCAAAGTGCCAGCTGCTTGTCTGAGATCTGCAGTCGTGCAAGTCCAATGGAGTCCAACGGGTCTTTCGCGATAATCGCAATTGCGCCGTGCTATACACATCATTCAGGACTTATACTTGGCAGTTCGTCGGAACTGCCCACAAATTTGTCGATAGTGCGATACGAATTTGTAGCGGTATCTTCGGCCCGGCCCCAGCATCGGGGAAACCTCTGGAAACTGTACCGTAATAAAGCGGCGGGGTCCCTGAATACCGAAATACTTCATCTTAACTCATATTCCCTCTCCAAAAATTCGACAAGGTCAAGCTGGGCCCCCATACCGTCCTAATATCCTCCGCAAGATGGCTGCGCCCGAAGACCCGGAGGTCACTGCAGACGTTAGTTCCGCACCTGCACCAGCGGCTGAGGACTTCGCGAAAGACAGGGTTGCAGGCGAACGATTAACAGATCCAGTATCCTTGAACGTACATGCAGCAGAGGTCTCGCCGTGCATGATTGTGGTAATGGTGCGTCGACATCTGCCATGAACAAGCCTCAATCACGAAATTGACGTCGAACGCGAGCAGGGCGTTTCTGGCAGTGGCAAATCCACACTAGGCCAAGCACTCGCCGCAAGCTTGTCCTTGCCCTTCTTGGACGGCGACGATCTGCATCCGCTCTCGAACATCGAGAAGATGAGCCGTGGCGAGCCACTGACGGACGCGGACCGTGCGCCATGGCTCGTGCACATCCGGGAGGAGGGATCGAGCACTGTGAGGGAGAAGCAGACTGCGGGCGTGGTAGTAGCGTGCTCGGCACTGAAGAGGCGATATCGCGACGTGTTGAGGGGAGAACGGGTCGGGCTGGATGATAACAAGGGGCAGGAAGAGAGCGAGGTGGTGCGGCGGGCAGGAGAGACCGAACCTGGCGCTGGCGGTAGTGAAGGACCAACTGCCAGTGGTCATCTCGAACGTCCGTCCGATTTGCGGACGTTCTTCGTGCATCCGCATGGGACGAGGGACGTCCTGCTGTCGAGGATGGAGAGTAGAAAGGGTCACTTCTTCAAAGCGGCGATGCTGGACACGCAGCTTGCGACCCTTGAAGTTCCAGCGCTGAGCGGGGAGGATGGCATTGTGCAGGTTGATTTAGAGCACGATACCCAAAGGCAGGTCGAGGAGGCGAGGGCAGGATTGTCGAAGTGGATAATTATGTAGCATATGGTGTGTCGGAATATAGAATAAAATAACACACCTGGGATCGATATCAGCATGACTACTGATCTGCCGTTCGAAAAAAATTAAGTCAAGAGAGATACATCGTTGAGCTCGACATCGACGATGCTGACATCGCGGCCGGTGTCAAGAACGTCGCGCGCGTATGAGGTCAGCAGGCCAAGCTCCAAACGCGCTTCACTCAACGTTGCAGACGACCACGAACATGCCGCATTCGCGCTCAAGATCGCGTTTCCAGTCGCCGGCCAGAGCCCTTCCAGGAGGGGCCGATCCCATATCCGAGTCTGACTACTACAACAAGAGCCCTGAGTTCAGTGTATGGCTCAAGGACGAGAAACGCAAGGTGCGGATGGATTCTATCATGCCCTTCATGCTCGAAGCCTGATAGCGAGGACATTCTGTAGTATTTTGACGACCTGTCTGGCGAGAAAGCTCGAAAGTAAGTCCTCACAATTATTGGTAGTCGCATTTGCTGAGCAATGGAGCAGATATTTCCGCAAGTTCGTCAAGGTAAGCACTACAGACGACCCTAATAGTCTGGCAGTATTTCATTCACGAAGCCACACTACCTAGGAATGGAACAGAGGGAAACTACATAGTGCGTCGATCTATACACTTCCTCGAATTATCTGTTAACGTCTATCAATTTTGCCAGAATCGCTCTACGCAGGCATAGCGCCGTCCACACAGTCCGCGACGTCACAGACGTCGTACAAATGGGGCTTCGCGTCCAAGGCATCCAAGAAGGAGAAAGACGCCATCGAAAACGCTCGTGCTGAGATTACCGCGCTAACATACGGCGCCGAGCAGCGCGCGCGCGCGTCTCCGCCTGTATGCCGCCCTCGACGACGACGAGGTCCTTCGAGCATCCGATCGTGCCAGAGCAGTATACGCATCCTCCCGAGATCATAGCTTGTGCTGTGATAATTCATGAGACCGCGTCCAGGCAGAGTATCGCGTCTGGCTTACAGAATACGGGCAGAGGCGGGACTGCGTCTAGTCACAGCGTCGAGGCGATTTGCGGCATGGCTAGTTTGCTTGGATGGAACTTGCGAGCTTTGTTAGTGCTTCATGCGCTATTGCCACCCTTTATGTACACACCGCAGGTCGCATCGCACCGAGGATTCCTCCGACTCGGATCTTGGAAGGCTGTTGAGGTGCTAGCAATACGATCATTGTAGGTTCCTGATCTATCATCATCTCGATCCCACACAGCCCACATGGACCATTGACAGATGATCTCGAACAGCGTGATTACGATAAATTAGCCAGACTATCGTACCATGATACAACGGGGTAGTAACTACAGGTTCCTAATATGTACAACAGTGGTGTAATTTAAAACCGTCCAACGGCTCCGGGATTCATAGACACAGGAGAAAAGTAACTCGATCGTTCGGGAATCGTGAAATCATCGAAGGCATAACTATCATCGAAGGGATTAAAAAAAAACCGAGATTTAGACGACGTTGAACCTGCAAACCCATAATCAATCTTCGCGTCGAGCAGCAAAATAAAGAGCACGTACGCATCCGACCTCCAATCCGCACCCTCATGCACAGCGTCCTTCTTCTCCTGCGCGAGATTCGCCCAGCCTGACGGGTGGCCCGCCTCGGGCAAGAGCGCAGAGTCGCGCTTGGAGACGACCTTGAACTGGCTGTGGCTCTTCCCGCTCGACTTGGTGCTCGTCGCGTCCTCCTTCTTGCGCGAGAACATCTCCTGCAACACCTGCATGCGGGTGGTCTCATCGTTCTGCTTCGCCTCGCGCATGCGCTCGCGCACATGGACCAGCCGGCCGTCAACGTACTCCATACCGGTCGTAATCGAATCCGCAACTGCCTTCTGGATCTGGCGCTTCACGAGTCCGGTTGCCAGCGGGCGGAGTGTCTTGTACAGGACATCGTGATTCGAGTCGCGGATCGAGAACTTGAGTGAGTCGACCTTGACATGCACGTTCTTCACCTTGAAGACAGAAGTGGGATCCTTGTCCGAAGAGACAAGGTGAATAGTCGCAGACAGGCCCTGTCCGCCGAGTAGCACGTCCGCGAGGCCCGAATCGCTGAGCTTGATGCCCGTCTTCTTCTTAAAATAGAAGGCCACGTCGCGCATGTCCGCCTGCATGTGTCCAAACGTGAGCGTGAACTCGTGGTGGCTCTCGTCCTTGATGGCGTTGTACGGCGAGAACTTGATATAGTTGTGCGCCTCAAGGGCCACAACGTTGGGGAACAGGTTGCGACCCTGCAGCGTGAGATTCTCGACGACGAGGTCGAAACCTTCGTCTGTGTATTCTACTCGCGGGATGGGGACATAGCCAACCTACAAGCGCACGTATGATCAGCTTCGACACAAAATGCCAACAAGACAAGCACACACCTGATCGACGAGCATCGGCAGGATGACCTTGCGAATGTCCATCCACAGCTCAGGCTTGAATTTCAGGCTGCCCTCGCTGTCGAAAAGCAAATCCCTCGTCAGGCGTGCCCAGTCATCGCCGAAACGCTTGTTGAGCGGATCCTCGCCCATAGCCTTGAACCAGTTGCCGATCGACGAGAACAGGTTGTCAAAGTGGGCCTTGTACTTGTCGTCGTAGAAGCGCCGACCAGACTCGCGGAGCTCACGGCCCTCGGCATTGCACGCAGGCTCAAGGACGTAGCCAGGCTCAAGCAGGACCTTGCGAGTATAAGCGTCCACAGCAGAGAACCACTTGCGGAAGTCCTCGTCATTGCGGGCGTCGTTGTTGAGCTTGTTGATGGCATCGAAGATGGGGTCCATGCTCTGGCCGTTGGCGAAGCGCTCCAGAAGCGTACGGATCTCCGTCGTCGCCTGCTGCAAATTAGAATTCTGCGGCAAGAAAGGTCAGTCGTGGATGATCTGGAAATACAGAGAAATACTTACGCCCGTCACCCGCTGTTGACTCTCTTTACCATGGCCCACAGCCGACTTGCCATGGCTGGCGTACTCTTCGATGAAATTGAGCAACCAGCGAATGCTCTCCTGGTAGTCACTGTGCTTCTGGCACTCGAGAATCACCTAGAAAAATGGTCAGCAAAATTCCCACTCGATGATTAATGAATACAAACCTTTTTGCCACGGTAGACAAACTGGTCGCGGCGTTCCTCTGGGAAGTACTCCTCAGTGAGGAATTTCCGACCGCGCGCGAATTTCTCATTGGCCGATTCCTTGTGTTCTTGCGGGATACGATCTGTGAATCCATTCTGCGACAGAGATATGAGTACAACGCGCAGAAGAACGAACATGAAAGACCTACTTTCATGCCCTGAAGCCGTGCCTTCAGCCCTTGCTTCTTCATCTCGGGATCCACATTTTCATCTTCCATCTCCCTGCACTGGAATTTAATCTCATGCTCCGCCGAATGCAGTAACCAATGCTCACTGTTGGGTGCCATTCATCTCCTGGCCTCCTGCTTCCTTGGTCTGCTCCTTCGAACCTTGCGCGCGCTGCCTGACCTCGTTCAGAGCTGAGCCGCCCTTCTTCACCTCACCCTCATGCTCAACTTCAGTGCCTTCCTGCGGGTGGTGTCTCACCTTCGCATCCTCGCGCCCAGGGACGGGCACGGTCGCCTCGGCGACCGGCGTCTCACCTGGACCGGTCTTGCGCCCGCCAGCAGTCTCGAACTGGTCCTGCGGCGCAGGCTGGTCGACGGCAGCTAATGCATTTTGGTCGGGACGCACGGCCTCAGCAGCATGGGCGGCGCCGCGTGCGAGGAGGTCGCGGCCGATCAGCGAGAAGTCGGAGAGAAGCTTGCGCACTTCCGAATTAGTCGCGATCAAGGTGAGGAGCGTGCGGAGATGCTGAATGGCTGGAAGGATGATCGTCAGTAAATTCCGGAGATGGAGGCAGAACGAGCGATCCACAGCGCAGCAGAGCAGACACTATTCGCGGAGATGATAGCGATAACGCCAAGCACACTAACGCATGACGTCATAACGTTCAGATGAGCGGAAGCGCGCATATACTCCCG